>JAHWFP010088952.1:55191-94000 GCA_023313725.1 Lithobius niger
GCAACAATGGTCTCTTGTAACAATGGTGTTTGGAACGCTCTAACTATCCCAGCACTCCACGTGGATCCCAGCCCCCGTTTGTGTTAAATGAGAAGTGGAAGAAAACAACCAAATGTAATAAATTTACTAATACAAATAAAAAAAAACATAGCAGAATAAAAAAAAAACAACGTTCAACAATTCATGTTACTCACAACATTGCAACCGCTGCTTTACAAGCGTTTGTTTCCATTAAATGACAAAAAGGAATAAAGCAACCGAATATAATCAATTACATGGAACAATTTTTGAAAACAACACGATCTCAAAAGTTAAATCGTTCATATATTCATGTTAATTACTACATTGCAACAGCTTTCAAAATTAAACGTTGCTCTTTTCGTTGTGTAACGAATATTCTACACAAACTTTCTTCTGGCTAAACGCAACAATGTATTTCAGTCGCGCTCACTTTTGCTCAACAATGTACGTCGGACTGATAGCTTCAAAACGGGTGAGAAGGATATCGCCCGCTTTCCTCATGCTGGAATCCAATAATGTCTCGGGCGCTGCGCACCCTCGACATTGTTAGATCCCAGCACTCGGAAAGCGGGCGATAACTTACACCTCCAAGCCTTTTTTTTTTCAAATGATACTAAGGTGTATCGTTAACGGAATCGTTTTGTTTTTTTATGGAACACCATGTTCCAGTAGTGGTTAAAATGAGACAATCAAATGTTATTATTTCATTGAGTTACGTCGAAAAAGGTTATCAGCTAGAAAGAAGCAACCAAAATTTGATTTGCCGTGTTTTTTAAAGTTCACTTGACCACCACTAGCATGGTATATGCTTCGTCGGAATTCCTTAACTATTCACGACTCCATATTTACAATGGTGAGTGAGTGTTAGAAATAAAGTCGAAAATTTGTAATTACAGGAGAAATTACGAATTTTCGAATTTATTTCTAACACTCACCATTGTAAATATGGAGTCGTGAATAGTTCGATTTACGGCAAATTTTGGCTCAGCAGTACCAATTAGGGTATCAAGCGTTGTACCAAATTCCATTCCAATCCGATCTTTCGTTTGGGTTCCACCCAGACTAAAAATGTACAACCAACCAACCAACCAACATTTTGCAATTTGGTGTCCGTTATAGGCTACGCTTCGTTCGCTTCGCTCTGCCAACGAATTAAACACAAACATGAGCAAAATTAGGATATGATTGCGAATCGACAACTTCATTCAAAGCACGAAATAAAAACGAACACACAAGTTAATCAATCAAATCACTGAAATAACCCGAGTATTTTTTTTTTTGGGAGGGGGGGGGCTAAAACACCCGGCGGTCTCGTACTGATAACAGAGACGCAAAGACCGATTATTTTCTTGCCCACGCAAATCGCCCTGATAAGCGGGTCGGACATAGAACTAACTGCCAGTCTCTTGACACGATACAAAAATCGTAGTATTATTCGGTCTCATTGTCAACTGGATTTCGATAGCTTAATGCACTCTAAAACAATCTCCACGTTTAAAGTGATCCAGACTACGTTTCCTAATGAAAAGTCATTCGTTTGTTTTTCCAGGATTGCGTCGATTGATCCGATCTAGAACACGATAGCAAGGCGGTCACGGTGGCTGCACCCGTCGAGTAGGAGCCAAACTTAACTTTATTAGACTGATAAGGATTGGCCATCTTTAACAAACAGGATAAATATTGTAAATTTCAATTTTTGATTCAAAAATAATATTCTCATTACACATCGTAAAATGCAACTTTAAAAATTATCTTTCGTTAAAGGAGCTTATTCACCAAACGACAGGTTGCTGTATGTAGCACCGTCTACCATTATTGTCGACGCGCCATTAAGCCTCAATCCCCCCCCCCCCCCCAATTTAGTTCTATGTAGCACACGATTTCAACAAGCCAAGGAATGCGTTAAGAAATTTCTTTTTACACAACAAACTTTCCACGTGCCTCCTTAATTATTGAATGTAAAGTTGGTGCGTCCGCGTGCACCAGGGAGCAAGCGGTCAAGGTTAAAGATATCACTGTCACTAGATGGCGCCCATCTAGTGGTTCAAAATCTTTGTTTCCGAGTGGTCGATATATAGAAAAAAGTGTCCGTGATGCAGTTAAGCTTAACTTTACCGTGTGCTCCCTGGTGCACTGGACGCACCAACTTTACACTCAATAATTAAGGATGCACGTGGCTTGTTCGTTTCATAAACAGAAATTAATTGTGTGTTCCCTTGGCTTGTTGAAAGTAATGGTTAAACAGAAGTAGATAGTGATAAATGGCTATAGATGCTGTAGCCGGTCATTTGGTGGCAATCTCCCTTTAACAGTTTCGCCCTCTTGCGGCAAATGTAACCACCATAGGTAGAGACAAAGTTTGCCTCACGGTGGCATAACAAAGCAAGGATGCCAGTAACAAAATTACAAAAGAGAAAAGTGTTCCAAAGAGGGTAAGTTTACGTAATTCCTGGTATAACCTAATTCGTCATGTTGATACAATTCGTATGAACACAAGCATAATTTCAAAATGGCCTCCTGATTTCAAGATGGCGTCCATGACAGATTAATAACAACGATGGCACATGAACTGTTCCAGTTGGTATCAACTACTTCTTTACGTACTAAAATTGAAGGAAATCGGACTATAAGGACATAATTTAAAAATTGCTACCTGATTTCAAGGTGGCGGCCATTACTAATTAATATGGACGGTGACACATTCAATGTTTCAATTTATATTAACTGTTCCATCTATATTCTACATTTAAAGGAAATCAGGCGATAATTAGCATAATTTCAAGATGTGCCCATTAAACATAAACAACAACCTCGGGATGTTCATTAATTTAATTTTTATGACTAATTCACCTACAAGGCTTGGTTAGACCTAGTTTCAGAAATTTCTTATTACAGAAAAAAATTTCGAATTTTACGGAGTAATGAGCTCTCAACGTTGCGATTTTAACAGAGAGAACGTAGGCTGACCCTTACTCATACTGGCATGATACTGGTAATATTTTTAACCTCCACTAAGTACGCTTTTGTAGTAAATAACAAATATTTATCGTACCTTAGAATTGGTTAATGATATACTTCCACGCCCAGTGTGAACAAAATTTGTTGTTGCGGAGGACATGACCTAAAGTTTAGTTTCCTTTTGAGAACTTCCCAGTAGATAAGTTCTTAGTGAGTGAAACAGCTCATAAACAGGGTCTGAAGCAATGGTCGACCACAGTTTGACCCTTGATCTGGACATGGCCCTCTGATAATCTTCAAGAACATCGTCGGTGACGTAAAACTGATTGTGGACTAAACGTACTTCGTAAATTTCCCTTTTTGATAGAGTGAATGAACGATGACAACATGACCTAAATACAAAACAACAATAGTGAAATATTATTAACGCATTTTCTAGAAGTGAACAAACACGAGTTAGGTGTGTTTTGTTTTACTATTTAGTGATCATTCTGCAGGTAATTCACACACATATCAGCAGTTCATTTCACATTTTAAACGCATCTTTTGTGAGAAAATGATCTTACCAAACTATCGTTCCTTGTATCTAAACGTCATCGCCGTTCCGTTTATTTTCGCTTTCCATTCGCTGAAAGGCGGGAAAATACCAATATTATTAAATCTGGGCCGGATAGTCCTAGGTGTAAGCAAAAAAAAAACTGCACTTTGTGAGGATAACACCATTTTTGGTGTACTGAATGTCCACACCCATGAGATACTTTTAGGAAGGGGTGCCCACCTGAAACCTGTCCAAACACAAACATGGCCGCCATTTTGCTTTTAAAATGGACGCCAAAAAATAAAAAAATAAAGAATTATACTAATGTATGTACGTTTGGTGTCAATTGCTAGGTTTTAAGGTCTGCCGAATTCAAAAAAATGCTCTAAAAAGGTGGCAGGACTCCACTCGACAAGATATCTAAAATGGCAGCCAAAATGGTGGCAAAATTCAAGTTTTTTGTGATTTTAAAATATACTTATAAGGTAGAGGCAGATTTGCAATAGCGCTCAAAAACGAGAGTTCGTTTGCAATGACTCGTAAATAGCAAATACTGGGTCTAATCCGTCAATGTGGTAGTGTAGTGTGTTCGTAATTAAGAGTTAAGTTGGCTGTTTCTCTATGCTGTAACACTGCATTTTTCTTCAATTCACCGTAAGTTACATCTTTAAAGGGATGCGGTAGCAGTTCTAATTAAGATTAATGGATGTATTTAGACTTAGATATCAAGTATCGATATATATTTTCCTTAATAGATAATTAGAATGATTTATTGATGGCGGAACGAGAGAGCGAGCGAAGCGTAGCGTATAACGGACACCAAATTGCAAAATGTTGGTTGGTTGGTTGGTCCGTTGATTGCACATTTTTAGTCTGGGTGAAGCCCAAACGAAAGATTGTATTGGAATGAAATTTGGTACAACGCTTGATACCCCAAACAGTATTGCTGAGCCAAAATGTGACGTAAATCGAACAATTATTACGGGAGAAATAACAAATTATCGAATTTATTTCTGACACTCACCATTGTAAATTTGGAATCGTGAATAGTTAAGGAAATCCGACGACGCATACACCTTGCTGGTGGTACTCAAGTGAACTTAAAAAAACACGGAAAATTAAATTTTTGTTTCTTGTTTCTAGCTGATAACCTTCTTGGCCCTTGCATTCAACCATTACTGGAAGAAACGCAAACATAAAAAAAAAAAAGATTCCGGTACGATACACCTTAGCATCATTTGAAAAAACAAATGCTTGGAGGGATTACCTTCAGCATGGCGACGAAACTGGTATTTACACTAGTGATGGGAATCCTGAATATGAAACCGAAATCGAAGTATCACGACGATGCTATACAAATAAAACGAACAATACAGCGGACGACGTATTTAAACACAGCACGGAAGAACATGTCTGCATCTAATAGTTTAAATATGCCTCGTTGCCGGCAACGTGTGGACTCGAAACCGTGGTGCATTAATGAATAGGCTTAATCTCAAACGCAGCTGCTACTTACGAAATAAAAATGACGACTAAATATTAGGCCTAAAAACTACAAATTAGGCCTAAAGGCTAAAGTAGGCCTAAGAGCTAACACTTTTTGACCTACTATATTGTGATCGTTACTGATGGATTATAATGAGGTTTTTAGATCGCTGTCGCCGTGCGTGATAGAGGTGTGCGCATCAATATTTTCGTTGGTGGCGTTGTCAAGACTAGTGTTAGACCAGCGGCAGCATTGCCAACCTGCTGAATTTTCTAATTATTGTTAAAAACTATCGCTCAGATGATTGTTTGGCTTACAGTTAAATGCTTTATTATTAACATTTTGTAATCTAGGGAAGGCACTTTGCGCGGCAGTCATTATTGTTGTAAACAATGTCAGAATTATTAGTGGCGGCAGCCCAACCAGCCATGACAAACGGGCCGTTTTATTTTTATCGGCAGCGTCGGTGGCGACGATGGCTCACATCTTTAGTGTCGGAACACAGGACTGCAAGCCAAAGGCTCGAGTCAATTTAATACAGAAGCAAACCTATTTACGTTGCCTTTTGGACTTATATGACAGACTGCCTGAGCGGGGAATCGAATCCACGACCTTTGGAAGACACCTCGGTTTCTGGTTCCAAAGATCGTGGGTTCGATTCCGTGCTCAGGCAGTCTGACGTATAAATCCAAAAGGCAACGTAAACAGGTTTGCATCTGTGTTAGTTTAGTGTCAGATGTGGAATGAAGCTAAACAGACACTAAACGATGGATCAAACGAAAGCCTATTAATATAATATTAATAAATTATAAATAAGATAGCTTTGGCCTATTTGAAAATAAAGCTAAAATAAGACAAAGGCCTGCAAATAACAACAGTACGTCACACCAAAAAGCAAATAGCCCAAACTTAGCTGAGTGAGCATTTTTCATAGATTTTTAAGGAGCAATAACAAATATGGTACAGTCATTAAAATAAACATTAAATATAAATTTGAAATAAAGGTCTGTTCGCTCCGCCTACAATAGGCCCAAAGCCTGTTTCCTGTAATTAGGAGCTAAGCTATGGAAGTTTATCTACGTTATAGTGGTGTCTATATATATTTGCCACAAGTTCATCATTAAAATGCTGCAGTAGGCGTTCTAATTAAGATAAATAGAAAGAAGTAGGTTAGGTGAAAGTTTGGAGAAGTATATTTTGGAACAAAGGTGATTAAAACGATTTATATTAATGAGGCGCTAAGCTACGGCAGTTAATCTACACTGTAGTGGTGTGTTTTTGCGTCTATCAATTAGATCTTTAAACAGCTTCAGTAGCCGTTCTAATTAAGATAAATGGATGTAATTAGGCTATGAAAGATGGAGTGTATATTTTCCAATAAGGGTAAATAGAATGGTTTATCGTATTTAGGAAGTAAGCTACAATTGTTTATCTATGATGTAGCTCCATGCTTTTTTCTTCAATTCACCGCATTTTACATCTTTAAAGTGATGCGGTGTCAGTTCTAATTATTATAAATGGATGTAATTAGGATTATAATGAAAGGTGGCGAAATGTATATTCCAACAAAGATAATAAAAACTGTATACCTTAATTAGGAGATAAGGTATGTGTTTACTGTGCTGTAGCTCCATGCTTACTTCAATACTTTCTAAGTCACAGCTTAATATGATGCTGTGGCAGTTATAATTACGATGAATGGATGTACTTTAATTAAGCTTGTTGGAAACGATACATCTCTATCTTTCATCTACGCCTAATTATATCCATTTATCTTAATTAGAACGGCTACTGCAGCAGTTTAAAGATGTAACTAGTGATAAATAAAGATAAAGATAAACTGCCACAGCTTAGCTGCTAGTAACAATAAATCGTTTTAATTACCCTTGGTCCAAAATACACATCTCCATCTTTCATCTAAGCCTGATTACATCCATTTATTTTAATTAGAACTGCTAGTGTAGCAGTTTAACTACGGAATGTGTTGTAAATAGATACAAAATCCACATCACTATAATGCAGATAAATTGCCGTAGCTTAATTTACAATAATTAGTTAATTACAATAAATCGTTTTAACCACCCATGTTGAAAAGTACACATCTCCACCTGATATCTAAGCCCACAACCATTCATTTAGGCCTATCTTAATTAAAACTTCTTCCTCATCACTTAAGATGAATTGAAAAAATACAGTGCTACAGCATAGAGAAGCTGCTTAGCTCGTAATTACGAACAGAGTGCACTACGGATTTTACCTGTTGTTTGCTAGTTACTATGGTCATTGCTAACGAACTCACGTTTTGAGCACTAATGTAAATCTGCCTCTACCTTACGTTTAAAATTATGAAAAACCCTTGAATTTTGCCACCATTGTGGCCGCCATCAGAGAGGGATCTGTCTTGCCTACATACGCAAAATTAAGATTATTTGCCTATAATTTGTTTGTGATCGTAGCTTCTAAAATCAACTCCCGTAAAAATAGAAAGGATTTCTGATGACCAAATTAAAACGGCAGATGCTTTTCTAAATTTCCAAAATCATCAAAACGGCGGTTAGACGTACGAACGGAGAGACTCTCGATCACGAAAGCAGCGACACTACTATTGGTAGCGCTACTTTTACGGATCCTTGGAATTTATTTCTTATTTCCGCGGTGGACGTCCAATAGGAAAACGAAAGTTTCGCTATCCTTAAGGTGAGAAGCAATATTCCAACTGTTTTCATACCCTAATTACGTAGTGAATTGAAATTTTAAGGATGATCGGCCGATTACGTGGACACAGAAACATTGTAAAGTTTGATATCGATACATAACTAATTCGTAAAATGCAAGGTGATTCATAAAAGCGTGCCAAAAATAATCACAGGAAACAAGTCACAAAATCGTGAATACTGTGAATAATTTCCATGGCCTTCGTATACTCTTGCAGTTTCCAGCACAAAGCATGGCTGGTTCTGATTCTGGTAGTTTAGTCCAAGAGTTTCATTCTTCGTAAATTCCGGCAGTGAGTTTCCGGCACTTCTGATTGGGGATGCTTTACGATGTTTCTCATTCACGCATGAAGCGCAGCCCGCCATAGCTCTGATTGCGCACTCCCTGAGTTTCATTCTTTGTATATTCTGGCAGTGGTATTCCTTCACTTCTGATTGAGGAGGCTTCAAGATGGTTATCTTTCCTGCGTGAAACATTGGTCCCCTACAGTTCTAGTTGCACATTCTCGGAATTTCATTCTTCGTATATTCTGGCAGTGAAGTTCAGGCACTTCTGATTGTCGAGGTTTTAGGATGTTTACCGTTCCTGCACGAAGCGCGGCCCTCCACAGCTCTGATTGCGCACTCCTTGAATTTCATTCATCGTATTCTGGCAGTGGGTTTCCGACAGTTCTTATGGGGGAGGCTTTAGGATGTTTATCGTTGCGTGCCTTAACCACTCCACAGTTCTGGCCTCAACGCCGAAAAACAAAAATTTTAAACATTTCATTTGTGACTTTTTTCGTGTGACTCATTTTCTATGACTTTAATTCTTTGGCTCATTTCCTACAACCGTTTCACAATCTTCAGCACGTGACGCTTACAATAAAATATAACTACATAGCCAATCATGGCGTAGTATCTGCCTCGTTTCTTTATCCCATCATTCAAACTGCTGTTTTGTTCCTTCATGTTTTGTTCCTATCAGTTGAATTCTTGGTGCTGATAAGATATGAAACGGACGCTGTCATGTGCATAACCACCTGGTTAAGTACACTACTTCTGCTGAAGACGCCAAACTACAAACCATAAGGTATGGCTTGCTACACATTTATTTAAAGGGTTTTCTAAAATTGTGGACTAGGGCACTAGGAACTGGTCATTATTTATCCTGGCGGGGAGGGGGAATTGGGACGGTCATATTTTGGACCCTCTCGAGGAGGGGGGGGGGGTCATATATTTTTTAGGCCCGCCAATGGGAGATCACAAGAAAAGTATTGATCATGCTGCAATAAAAGGTCAGTTTAGGACCCCACAAAATAACACTTTGAACAGTCAAAATTTCTAAACACGCCGTAGCTTTTGCCCCAGACTCTCCCATCTATACGTTTTTATAGGATTTTGACGTTATTTTTAGTGTCAGCCGGTGAGTTCTTTATAAACCACTTTCTAAAAAAGGTTTTTGTGCCATGAGGTATTTTTCATGTTGCACGTGTTGATGTTGTGAAGGGCATGGACATACTCATTCGAACTGCCTTAGTAATGCCAATATGCATCTCTTACATCACAAGTTATTGTTCCATCATGATTCGTTTAAAACACACTTCTTTGTATGTTTTCCATACATTTGGGAACCTGTTGATGCGAAATGCTATTTTTTAATTAATCCTGAGGAAATCATCTACACATAACCTGAAAAGGCATAAGAAAAACTTAATTTTTCTGGTGGGAGGTTCGAGTTATTGGGTTGGAGGGTCAAGTTATTTTCAGGGTTAGGAGAGGGTCATCAAAAATTTGAAGGTCCCACTTTTAATTCCTCCAGCCCCTCTGCCCACAAATGATGACCGTTCACATATAAAAGTGCTGTTTTGTCAAAACTTATTGCTGCCCGTTTCATAACGGTTATGAAAATACGACTTCAATTGAGATTGGCTAGCTGCAAGGGGCAATGGATGTAAGAGGAGGTAAAAACATTAGGCGCAGTTTGTCAAGCCAATGCTGTGAGAATGGGTTTCTTAAGCCAACCAATGCTTTTTTTTTTGGGGTGGGGAGGGGGTTATTGTTGGCAGCTGTTGCAATTTCCAGCAAGTGGAGTCTTTTCTTTTCCAATTTATAACTTTAATATATGTTTCGCGGCATAAGAGATTAGACACAACAACTTTTTTAGGCCTAAGAAAACCGCTTTCACAGCATCGGCTTGCTAAAGATGCCGCTGTTTTTTTTACCTCCATTTGTATCCAGTGTCCAACGACCGGCTTCAGGTTCTACCCGTAACCCTCGTCACCAGTATGGCGGTATTGTCGCTGTTCCGTAGAAAACTTTCAGGTTGTGACATAATAACATGTTACTTTCAACAGACAACGATAAAGTCATTGTGAAACTGACACGAGGGACAGGGGCCTACCTAAGGGGGGGGGGGGAGGAGTCGCTAATAATTCTTTATCTGTTTTCCCGTGATACATAGACGTCGGGAAGGCTAACATTTGAAGAGGTGAAAACCAGATTTGCTTTTAAATTTCGTATTAAATTTGCTGATTTGTTGTATTTATTGAATTTATCCTCTGCCTAAATTTGCCGACTCTCAGCGCATGCCTGCTACAGGTCTTCCGGCCTACGAGCTGGAGCACACATTACGAGAGCAGATGGTCTCTGCTTTGAGGGGAAGCCTAAAAACGGATTGAGCGAAGGCGAATGGTTGCTGGTGGACGTAGCTAGGTTTCATCACAAGGCAACACTACTTTCCCTCCCCCCTAATGTTGGTCGAGAATTGGATTTTCCCGGTAGACCTCTACCTTATTAATTTCACTCATATGGATTATCTCGTGCGCCGATAGCCTTAATTATTTAAGAACCAGCTGGAGATAAACGTTGTAGATACCGTAAATCGCCTATTAATAGCCCTGGCAAAGCTATGTAAGGCTCACCCCCCCCCCCTGCCCCTAAAATTTTAGTAAATTTCTGCCGGAAATTTTACCATTTAAAATACATAAACTCAGAATTCGTGAAATTACCTAGTGATAGGGTGGGAGGGGGGGGGGGGGGTGAAACTTAGTTATATTACGATCTAAAATACATAAAGTCATAATTCGTGAAATTATCTAGTTACAGGGTGGGGGTTGGCTGTAACTTAGTTAATTCACGATTTCTGACCTTATGTGTTTTAGATCGTAATATTTCTGCTAGAAATTTACTAAAAGCTTCATACATTCACCGGAAAGCAATGTTTCACACCCTTAAACCCTTAAACTAAAAGCATCATACGTAAAGTAAACTAAAGAAACTAGTAAACTAATAACCTGAATTCCTTAAGAAATTAGAATAAAGGGATTACGTTAATGCTAAACCGATCTCAGACAAATAAGTGAATGATCGCATAAACCCAGATTTTTCCGCGATGGAGTTAAGCCTAAACACCGTCCCACCCTGGGCAGATAATCAGTAAGATTCGAATCTGTTACGATCCACCCTCTTTTCATATCGAATTAAATGTAACAGCCCATGTGCATTTAACAGGCGATGTTATGATACGCGCAGTAGCGTATCATAGTCGGGTGCATTTCTAGTAGACAGAGTTTCCAATAAAGAATTTTTAATTTGTCATATTGCACGATGGAATGTCCGGTTATTTAACCGACTAGTTATAAGAATTTATTAGTAATTTTTTCCCGATCGGCTTGCATAATACTGATCAAGTATCGTAACAAACCTCTACAACCTCCCCCCCCCCCCCCCACCAGCAACTGTAAAATCATGCCTGTTGCCCATCGCCACCATTAATTAAAAGGTCACTCCGATGCCGAAATATTAACTACATCCTTCCAAAGCAAAAATTGTTAAGGATTTCTGTTGAGTTTTCGTCGTTTAAAGTCGGGTACGAAAATAGGACATAACTGGCATCCATTTCATCCGTTTTACCTCCCTGTTGTGAAGAGACAGCAGCACATCTATAGTTTAAATTTTAAAATATAAACTATATAGTAGACATATAGTCGACATAAAAATTTTTTTTTTTATTTCCATCAACCATTACGATTAAAGCATTGGCTCGTGTGTAGTGGGCTTTTAGTTCAAACAAAACTAGAAATTCATCACATGTAACAAAAATTAATACAAACAAAAAGAGAAATGGCCAAAAAACTGATAATACTTTGACAAACAAAATAACTAATATAATATAATATATCAACGACGCTTCGAGAATATACAGCACCTCGTTATCAAGTGCATACGTTAACTTTGTTCCATCATTTGCACGACGAAGATGGTTCTCCATAATTTTGTTCTCCATTTTGTTATCCGTGTGGTCATCGTGGGTCAGCCTGGTTGCTTGCGGATCTCATCAAGTTGGCACCTCACTCCCTTTACCAGATATTTCTTCTTCTCTAAAAAGTGTGGTAATGTTCAAAACTGAGCCGGTTCAAGCATTAAATTGCTTCGGCTGACTTAAGGCTCAAAATAAATTAATTAAAAAAAAAACAATTATTTTGCTGTTTTGCTAGTAAAATTTTGCCTGTAACGTAATGAAATTTGAGTTCTTTCACTTTTAAACTGTTAATTGTTTTATTGCTATATTTTGGCATGTTGCTGTTTTAATGTATTTTTGTAACGAATCTTGATGGCTAACTTATCCACTTGATAACGAGGTGTTGCATATACACGAATTTTCAATTATTGTTAAATTGGCTTCTTAATTGGCTTCTTTTTTAATTTATCCTGTTGTTAGCAGAGATGAGATTGGTCAGTGGCTCACTGGGTAATTATATCACGATTTTATTTAGTGGGTCAATGGGTCAGAGTCCTTTACCCAGTTTTGACCCAAGACCCAATTTGACCCACTGACCCAAAACGACCCACACATCCAGTGTGATCCATTGGCCCCAAATGATCGTTGATCTTATTTTGCAAAGTCTGGTTTCTGAAATACGGAGCAGAAAATAAACTATTAAACGCACAAGTGAAGCGTTCATGAAACATTTGTGCCTTTTCTGATCCCTGTTTAAATTTCGTCCTAGGGAACGTCCATAAATTACGTACTCTCATTTTCCTCCATGTTATTTTCTTACCCTAGTTGCAAGTAACAAGGTGCAATACTTGAAAAAATCTCTCCCGTTACCCTGTAAAATAACGCTCAATTTTTTTTCTAATTGAAAATTTATTTTTAATAAATCTAAAAAAATAATAATATTCACGTAAATTATGAGAAAATGGGTAGCGAGAGCGTGAGTTCGATCCCGGACGGACATTGAAATGTGTCGTATAGTTAATGTTGCACCAACCGTCGCTGCATCAATTTTCTTTAGTAGAGGCCGTGTAACCCAGATCGCCATGTGTAGAATGCAGTCCCAACTTCGAAGATTAGAAAATGGGTTATTGGCCCAAACAGCTTTGTCGGTTTGCTGTGACAAAGCACGTCAAATGTATTTGATTGTGGGTTGCAAGATAAAGCTTTGACGAATTAATCACGAGTCCTTCCTTCTGGTATGAATTGCAGTTATTCAGTCACAAGTCTTAAGCCACTCAATGATCACCTTGGCGCTATGGCTAACGCTGGGTGCGCCTCAAACAACAACTCAATCACGAACGATAAACATATATAACGTCCAATATTTACTCACGGCTGTATGCGGTCAAATTATAGAAGTAGAGAAAGAGTATTCTGTCACAGCATTGTTACTTTATTATTGTAATAACTGAAGCCGATGCTACGCACGGGTGGTGCTAAATAAATCGTTTGCAACACTGACCGAGGGTACACGTAGGTTTCTTACGTCGCTTCATCTTACGTCGACGTAGCTTACGTCGATGTAGTGCTTAGAGCGCTTTAAGAACCTCCGTGTACCCACCTAAAACCATTTCAAGTCGCTTTATCTCAAACCACCTCGATACGTCGACGTAAGGAGTTGAAGCGCTTTAACAACCTACGTGTACCCACCTAAAACCCATTTTTTACGTCGCTCTAAGGATTGCTTCCCTTTGATTGGTTGAAATGAGCGCGCTGAAACGTCACGAAACTAGGACGGCAACCTGTCACTTCGTTAAAACGAAGTCGAAAGCCAGCTGGCTGAATGGGGACTTGGCAATAAAGAGGGCTTTGCTTGATGGGGGGATTAGATAAGCGCGACGCAGGAACCCCCGCTGTCGTTTTAACTCACTCCAACTACAACCTCCGTGTAACCACCTCTCTCCTAAAGCGATGTGAGTTCAAGTCGACGTAAGGTAAAGCGACGTAAGATGAAGCGACGTAAGAAACCTACGTGTACCCTCGGTTACTGATTAGCTGTGGTACTCGTTCGACCGAATTAAGTTACACACCGGCAAACAACACCGATTTCCGTTTGCTTCGCTCACTCAATCAGCGCATCCTGTGGCTGAAATCTCTTCCCCCCACTGCTAATGATCCCCTCCTTCTAATGATCACTTCTGTTATATTCTTTCGTGTTCAAGTTCATGCTAGAGGATCATGTGACTCAAATCACTCCACTTTCTTCTAATGATCACATCTGTTATATTCTTCATCTATATTACAAACAGACGGTTTAACACACACTAATAAGCACCTGCCTAACTCGTCTCACATACAGACTTACAGAACAAAGTTTGTAAAGAAAATGTTAT
This sequence comes from Lithobius niger, assembly GCA_023313725.1. Lineage (NCBI taxonomy): Eukaryota > Metazoa > Arthropoda > Chilopoda > Lithobiomorpha > Lithobiidae > Lithobius > Lithobius niger. The sequence goes on from JAHWFP010088952.1 coordinate 69,503, forward strand.
CTTTTAACTGTTCTTGTGGTTGAAACACTCGTGCTGACCTCCTGTCTGTTTTCATTTTTCTCTTTCCTTGGGCTGTCAAACTGTAAAATGACTTGTAATGCAATTTGATCCTTCACCTTTATATCTTGACCATTCATGGTGCAGCTAACTCCGTTTGCATATGTGCACACACCTCACAACTGTGATCGAAATGGGTTTGTGCAGCTTTGTATAACCTTCCGATGAAATCACACATCCACTGAATCAAAATGTTCGAAGCTGAATAAGGTCATCATCATCTTTTTAGTTAATGGCTCCCCAACCGTCAAACCATAAAAGACACATGTTGGAGTTAAAAGTGTCTTGAATACCTAATTTCATTCGTATCTGTCGGATAAATTATTTTATATGAGTGAAACAAATAAATGGCATTAGTAGCCAGTAATTGGGCAAAAATCAACGTTGTTTACAGCGTTTTCACAATCAGAAAACGTTAAGCTGTGTCACTAACAGCTACTTTTATGTTGTCAGGCGACCAAAGTCTCCCGATCAAACCAAGTTTCAGCCTTTTATGTCGCATTGTTATTTATCCTGAGATGCCTGAAAACAGCCAAACTGCCTTAGCTGTAAAGACACAAAAGGTCTAGCGTTTGCCATTCTCATACATATTTTATCTGGATAGGTGTTATCGTTTATGTGGCGGGCGAGACACTAGCGTGTGTTTTGATTATCCTCTTATTGCTACAATGAACCTTCACAAGCTATTTTAGAAACATCAAGAAAGCAACAAAAGTCCCAAGGGTGCAGCCCGAGGGCTAATTGTTGATTCCGTGATCATTTCTGAAACAGCGAGTCAGGGTACATTGTTGATTCCGCATGCTGTATGTGGCCTGTAAGTGCTGTGTAACTGAAGTGATTTTTCACAGGGCGCATGGCTTCGGGCTGCAGCTCTTTAATAAACAGGCGCATACAGCGACTGTCTAGTCGCACCGGCCTTCTGTACAGTTCCTCCACTTCCAATGTTGAGGCGCACACCTCTACCATGCACTACAACAGCTATCTCTATCATACTAATCTAAAAGCAGTAGCCATCACAATTGTCGGTTAAAAATATGTTAGCTTTTAGGCCTATTTTACATTTTAGGCGTAATTGTCAGCTTTTAGGCCTAATTTTAACCAGCAGTTTTAATTTCGTAAGTAGCAGCTAACGGAGATATGGATTGTATACTAAGCCTATTCATTTTTACAACGCGGTGCACCTTCAGGCACACAGTTACAGTGTTACAACGTAACGCCCAACGTAGCCTATATAGATCAGTGGTAGTAAGGAAGTGATGAGAGAGACGCTGTTGATGAAGCCAACAGCTGCTCGTACCAACTTGACGTTGCCACGGTAACATGATTTTAGGCCTAATTTTCATTTTTTTAGGCCTAATTTAAAAAATGCAGTTTTAATTTCGTAAGTAAAAGATAGGCCCAATGGAGAATTTGGTTCGACGGTAAGCCTATTCATTCATGCAACAATGCGACGAGACTATTTAAACGAAGCTAAAATCCATGGATTTGTTTTTATTGAGGATTTTAATTTAGGATTTTAATTCGACGATCAAATGTTATTATTTAAATTAGTTAGTCAAAGAAGTCTATTAGCTATGAGGAAGTAATGATGTTTTAATTAGCATGTTATTTAACTAGCTTCTCACTCTGAATCTAACGTTGTAAACAATGGTCGTCTATATCTGGTACCGTTGCGAAGTTGAAAAAGCGACGTACGGACGGACAAAGTCATTGCAATAGTCTTCTCAGCCGGTACGGCTGTACGGAATTCTAAAACTGTTAACTGTTTCTAAAACAACGAATCAAGGTTTATTCTTGCAATAAGAATAGAAATACATGCTTGTACCCCTACATTGTTTTGAGTACGTCACTTTTAACCTGTTTGCTGTCATTTTTGTTCGATGAAGGAGCACCCAGAATAGAATAGCATTGCTTTAACAATGCTTGTATAGGCCATTCTTTAAAAATGTTAGGAAGTTGAAACTACATTGATTTCAGTTGGTACTTATTACCATACTTTTAAACAATGGGCCGTGAATGCTGGGATGAAAAGTTGTTTAGTTTATTCAGAGAACTCGAACCCAACAGCCCCGCCAACAACCACTACAATAAGAAAAAAACTACAAAATTACAAGTCATTTCGACAACCCCAACAATTTCTTTCATTCCGACAGGTGGAGTTAGTGACAAGTGCGCCAGCTTTCTTTCCTTCCCTCTTAAAGCCCAGATTAAAACGAACGAGCCCAAAATAGGGTTGTGAGCCATTTTAAAGAGTCAACGGAAACCTCAAATTTGACACATGAGTTATTTTGAATTTTTGTTTTGTTTTTCCATACATGTAGCCAGCACAGCTGTGGCTTTGTCTATGCCATGTAAGTCACGAAATTAAAACAAAACAACGTTGAAAGTAGAAAATCAGCAGATTTTCTTGATTTTTAATAACCGACATAAGCCTGTGTGCGATTCTAAAAGGTGAATCAAACCTCGAATTTTGTCAATACAGCATTCTAGTATTTTTTTTTTCATGTATGTTAAGAATCTGTTTCCGATGTATGACGCTCGATTTGAGGCTTGTGTGAAAGGAAAAAAACTGTGGAAAGTAGGGCTAGACAAGAGTTTTGGTCACTTGATCAATGCGTCAGTAGAAACTGAGTGGTTCTCACAAAAACTTGAAACGAACCTCGACATTAGCAGTGAGAATTACGAGCACAATTTCGACAAATAGTACAAGAATTGGAGCAACGGGAACTGTCGCGTGCTCCTTGATAACTAAATAAAAGAATTTACTATGAATATTCGAAAAAAATCCCATGCATTTACCGTGGTTCGAATACATTTCTCCACCAGGTAGAGGGTTTGTTGAGAGAAGCCCTTGTATAAGATTTTGTAACAATGAAACAAATAAGTAGGGTACAACCAAAATTGTTTAGGATTACTTTCATTAATTTGTTTTGTTTTTTAACCCTAGGCCAACATCATGGAAAAGTCACTTTCTACTATGATGACGTCGCTGAATGAAATGCGAAAGACGGCATCAATGACTGACGTCACCATTGTTGCTAACACAGAATCATTCCATGCTCATGCGCTCGTACTGCGTGCTGCGAGTCCCCTCTTGCGGGAATTAATATCTTCAGAAACCAAAGTTATCAAGCTGACTGAAATTGACTCGGGAGTTATGGAAATCCTGTTGACAGCGATTTACACGGGTAAAATGAAAAATGTCTTCCCTGTTATAATGAGACAGCTTCTGCACGCTTGTACCTTTCTACAGACAGAACACATTTACGCTCGTTGTTGTGACAGTTGTGTTGAACAACTGACGAGCGACAACTGCATTGAGGTGTGGTGCATTGCTCAAGAGTTTGGTAATCAAAATATGATCAATCAAGTCATTTCCTACATTATAGATAACAGTTTCGAAGTAGCAAAGAGCCATCAGGTGGAGCTTTTACTTGCAAAACAGATGAACAGATTAACACAAAGCATAGCCAACTTGTCTTCTGACCTCGGTCACCAGGTTAGATTAATTTTGGGATGGTTAAAATTTGACATTCGCAACCGAAAAAATGATGCCGACGACATGTTGTCAACGATGGATTTTAGTCGTACAGGGAATCTGTTTATAAACCACTTACTTGAAAGCCAGCAACACCTTCCAAAAGCAGCAAAAATTGTTACCGACATCCTTACGGCACGAAGAATGCATGAACGGGAAGCACCTCTTGCCAAAGTCTTAGAGGGTGACAATGCCATTTTCTTTTTTGGTAGAAATAACAATCGAAGTTGCTTCCAGGTTTACAATCCAAAGTGGCAAACATGGTCCAAAGTGATGGAACTGCCATTTAACCTCACAGATGACGTAGGAACAGCAGTGTACAATAACGCCATACTTTTCATTGGTGGAGGATCGTACTATTGGGAGACACCACAGTCTACCAGGCTTCAGTACCGAACACATGCTGACGTCATAGAATTCACATATCGAACACAATCAGCTAAATTTATATCAAAACTCAACAACGCCAGAGCAGACATCAGAACTGTAACTCTTGGAGACAAAGTTTATGCAATCGGAGGTTACAAAAATGGTCGAAATTGGAACTTTGCTGAGCGTTATGATTCCCATTCGAAGGTCTGGGAAGACTTACAACCAATGAGAAATGCCCATAGAGTTCCGTATGTTGTAAGTTTCAAAGGTTTCCTGTACGTGTTTGGTGGCTTGCAAAGTACAATTGTAGAGAAATATCACCCAATTCTTAATCAGTGGACTGAACTGACACGACTACCTGGTCCAGCCTACAATTTTTGGCCTTTTGGTACCACATGCGAGGACAAGATTTTGATTAAAACCTCTGCAGAACACAACACATTCCAGATTATTGAAATAGGTGATGAACGTATTGGATACAATGTATCTCCTCCAGAAGTCATGAATTATGTCGATTCCTTAAAATACATGTGTGCTGAATATAAGGACGAGCAAATGCGTGGCATTATTATAGCTGATGACCGTAATAAGCTGGTTTTCTTTGATCCAGAAACTAAAAGATGGATATCTCTGCCAGGCAAAGTTGACTTAAATTGTGTCTGGTCCTTAACAGCAATTGTAACCAGGGATGACACATTACCCGAGGATAATCAAGACGAAGTGATTGAAGATTAGTGAGTTATAAATTTTACAAGAACTTGTCTTCAAGATTACAAACTGCTAGTGTTGTTCATTTAAGTTGAAACTCATTCTCATAAAGGAGACCTCAAAATTGACCTAAAAGTTGGAATTAGTGTCATTAAAAAGCAGGCCTTGCACTTGCTGCCTGAATAGCAGGCAAGACACAATTTTGCAGTTAAAGCCACCTGATCTGTTTATTCTAGTATCAACTATTTAAAAACGACGTTCTCACTGTGTGTGTCTTTTACAGCAGGCGTGCAATTTTTAGAAATAGTCCCTTATAGTTTACTCATGTCTGCAATTGATTTGTAATTTCTCTTACTGCTAATGTACGCATGTTTGTGGCACAATGAACACAGAATTGCTACAGTAAAGTGAACTTCTTCATAATAGTTCATTTATGCAAAATGTTCTAAATTTTTTTTTAAATTCCTATTGATCCTTAAGTCAGCCGAAGCCATTTAATGCTTATTTTGAACATTACCAGACTTTTTAGAAGTAGAAATATCCGGTAAAAGGAAGAGCCAACCTAGGGATTCGATCCGGGACACCTCCGACCATCGTAGGGGCCGAAAAATTGTCCAGAATTAGACAAAATAGTTCCCATAGCAGCTGAAGGCAAAGCCACCTATACAGTAAAGTCCGTATCAGCTTTACCGTCCACAGTGCTCCGCTAGAAGGCGACACAAATACCAACACGACAAGTTTGCCAAGTGGCGATATCGGTTGTCAGAATTTGGAACCTTCGCCTGTTATTTTGAAATTTCGCCGCTTGGTGTAGAGATGGCAGCACCTAGCATACTTGCGCTTGCTTCTCTGTCAATGGTTGATTTTAGTCGCCTTTTCTGGTGTGATCTCATACGGCCTTTACTGTAGGTGGCTTTGCCGAAGGAGCATGGTAGCCTCTTACGCTACCCTGGCTAGCAGTCCTAGCGGGGACTTTGCCAAGATCCCCTTTCCAGGCGTTCGACCAGATCCGCAAACCTCCACCAACCAGGGATCTTGGTGGTGTGGGGGTAGGGGGGGGATAATACATTTACTACTGAAAGTGCTTTTATCTTTAATTCTTATTGTCTTGAGAATGGCAGTATGGCTGTTGAAAGCTCGGCAGAATAAATTCCTATTGTGAAAAGGCTACGTTATTGAAGTTTACTTTTCAAGAAATAGTTCTCTCGCTACGATCGATGTTCTATCCAAACAGGCAGGTAGAGAATGGAATCACCTGCAAAGGGGATAACATTATTTTTACATTGGAAAAACAGTCATCATCAAACCAAGTCTAAAACGCGTTGTGAGCAACTGATCTGAGCCATTTCCGGGTTGTTTGCTCACATAGTGAGAGACTGAAAAAAAATGGTTACCCTGTAGCACAGTCCTCATCAGTAACAAACAATGTATCATATTTGTTTCGGTTTAGGTGAAACAATTTGAATGTAAAAGTTTGCAGTTTAGGCGTTATAAAATTTAAAAACTGTTAGCAGCCTTTTTCCAACAGTGCTGTTTTTTAACATCGATCATAACGCTCAAGCAAAGTATCCGTACTTTTGGCAAAAAATGTCGACGTTTGTTTAATTAATTCTCCATAGGTACTCATAATGCGCCAGATGTGATACATGCAATTATTTAAAACATAAACTTGTTTTCCCAGACCTTGTGTATTTCCACTGTAGTTAACATAGTATCTAGCTAACAAAATCTTAAGTTCTCAAACTTTCTAAGCCCCTTTCAATTAGGCTGCATTCTTCAAAAATTAAAAATCTACTAAAATTTTAAGTTCTCAAACTTTCCGATTCCCTTTCAACTCTGCTGCATTCATCAAAAATATATAAAAAAAACTACTAAAATCTTAAGTTCTTAAAGTTTCTATGCCCCTTCCAACTGTGGTGAATTCATGAAATTTTTGTTTTAAATCTACTAAAATCTTAAACTTTCTTTTCAACCCTGCTGCATTCATCAAAAACGTATAAAACAACTACTAAAATCTTAAGTACACCTACTATGCTGCTTTCAATAGATAGAAAAAAGTAAAATTGTAATTCTGTTCACAGACTAAAATGTCAAGTCAAGTTGCGTATCATTATAGAAAATCAATTGTGGAAGATGGTTTGTAAAGGTTACAAACTGTACAAGAATAGATTTTCTACTTCAAAGAATTCTTTCTTTGCACTTGTTGCTTTTGCAGGAAGTGGGATTCTTTATTCAGATTTTACTCTCAACAATTTTATGTGTTAGGACACTTGGCTTTGCAGCACAGTAAAATATTTTTGTACAAAAATAAAAAAATCAATTTTATTTCTAGGTGTTGACTTTACAGTACTGCTTTAACATTTTTCAAACCAACCGAATATTTAAACATTTATTTTTTTAGTCATCGCTTTCTGGTCGAAAAAGAGTCTTTATTCTCCGGTTCTTTGATGTGATGCTCAGATTTCTCCATAGCTAGTATGTCTCCTCAATCTTCCATAAGTCATGTGGCCAAAGCTGAGGATTCCCTAAGAAATACAAAATAAAAATAAAAATTCAAGAACTCGCTGGAACATGTGAAAAGCTTCGGAAAACATTCCATGGATCCTAACGCTCAATATTGTACTTACCACTACAACGTGAAGGGCTACTACAACCATGCAGGCATTCCTAAAGCCAATGGCATCATTTAAAAATCCAGACGCAGAAGGGCCGATGAAGCTTCTGTGAAATAAGCAGTGAAATTAAATAAGAATTTACAACTGGAGTATATAAAACACATAACAAAATACAGGTTAAAAATTATTTTTAAAAAGTCAAAATTGTTATGTATGTAAACTTGTATTAAAGATGTGAGCATTCGTAACAATAATGAACTGGAGATTCGTTAGAGTGAAGCAAGCAGAGCTCTGCTATTAAATTACTCCAATGCAAACTTTGTGACAGCATCACGAAAAATCTGTTACTCTGAATGATTTTAAATGTTGGACATAGTCACAGCCATGCACACTCTAGGGTTACAACCCCGAAAAAAACCGAGATCGGACATGTGGTTGAAGAAAAAACTATGTCGTGTTAAGTCAGTCGGAATTGTGGAGCTGCATGTGTGTGCTGCACGGCCACCTTGAATGTGTATGCTGTGATATCACGTAGCATGTGAAAGCGATGTTCATGGTGAAATTGCCAATTAGGGCTGTGCAAATATTGGCCGGCGATCTCAACCCACATCACAGAATGACCAATTGGAATTGGCTGTTGGCGATAAACAAAAAAAAAGATAATTAACATATAATTAATATAATTTGACGTTTTTCTTTAAACTGTTAATGCATGTTAAATTCAATCATCTTCAAATCTTACAACAGCGTTGTTTTAATAAGAGTTTCGCTTTCGTATGTCAGTCACTTATATAGTTGATGGCGGCCTTTTTATCATGGCATTCCTGTAACTTAAACATTCCTGCACAGCCATAAACCATAGGCGCTAACACCATTGTGCCACTTTATGACAGGTTAAATTTAATCATCAGAAGGCCTTACCTAAGTCTTAACTGTTTTTAGTGTTCAGTGATTGTCACTGAAAATTGGTTTCTTGTATAGGAGCAGCAAAAAGGGATTGCCTGTTAATCATACCAATCTGTCTGCAGGCTGAGTCCAACGATGCCAACCACATTCGTTAAATAAATAATAAATAAATTTATTTGCCTGGAAAAAACAATGGGCTGGAAGATATAGTATGGGTTTTTGAACCTTTGATAGTTTGATAGCTGATCATATTTAAATTAAATATCTATGAAATTAAAACTAGAAACATTAGATTAAAACTGTAAATTTAAAAGGCATAAGCTGTTCAACTAAAAATATAAAAGTCGTATTGCAACAGCATTATCGTCATGCCAATCAGTTTGTAATGTTTATTTAGTCCTAATTTAAAACTGTCACACGACAGAGCCATCACAACATTACCAGGAAGGGAATTCCAATCATTTATAACACGGTATGCAAAGAAATTTGTTACTGGATGTTGTTACTAAATGTACACTACCGTTTAGAATGCAATGCATAAAACTTTACAGCAATGGAGCAAACAATTCTCCTCTCCATATATCAATGGCTAACCAACATATCCATTCGCATATCTGTATATGGTCTTCAATATATGCTTTTCTATAAAATAGTCAAACAGACTATGGTTCTAAACGTGAAAAACCTAACTCTGCTGTCAAAATTCTACTTTAAATAGCTGTCTAAGGACAGCAACCCGTCTAACCCATAAAGGTAACCTGTGTAAGGATGGTAACACAACTAACTCGTGGAGGTAACCTTTTTAAGGATGGCAATCCATTTAAAACCGTGAAGGTAACCTGTCTAAGGATGACAACTTGTCTAACCCGTGAAGGTACCTGTCTAAGGATGGCAAACCGACTAACCCATGAAGGTAACCTTTCTAAGGCTGGCACCCTGTCTAACCCGTGAAGAAAACCTGTTTAAGGATGGCATGCACCTTTCGCACATCCATCGGCATCTTCCATTATCGGATAGCAGAAGAGCAATTTACAAGCTGTTTTTCATGCAGCATTACTGTCGATGATGTTGATAGTCTTCGCTGGCTTAAGGAATTAATAATATAGCTTATAAAATGGTCTTACCCCAGTGCTAGTCCAGATGCCCAAAGCCCAGAAACTAATCCGTATGTTTCAGTATTATTTGGGAAGCCGTGTTGTCTGTAGGAAAAAAATAATAATGCAATTAGTTATTTAGTATGCAACTTGTAATGGAAGGCACCAACTTGGTAAGGAAAAATTCTTTGGTTATTGGAGTTTATGATTATCATGATTAGCACAGATCAAATTACAATTGAAGGAGCGAGGTGATTGGTAAAAAAAATGAAAGCAAATTACATTTTAAAGCTAAAACGTTGAAAATAGCAAGTAAAACGAGCTTACATAACTGTTTGACCGCAATCTATAAAAGCTGACACGTATTCTGCTCCACTTCCAATGCCATGCAACACCAATGCTACAATTACCAGCCAAAGAGCACTAAGGATAAAGAAAGAAAACAAAATCATTTAATCAGTACATCTTTAACAGCAGTGAGGCAGACATTACTTCTAATAATGCAGTACAACGGTACTATAAAAAAAAATAGTACTACTTAAAAGTATGTAAAAGTATGGCAGCTTTGTTTCATTGCTTCAATTTATTTTGTCTTTGTTGTTCTATTCTGTTTTTAACTAGGTATTTGACTTTGGTTCAGCCCCTGATATTTAAATAACTGGCTCAATTGAGCATTACTTCTTGTGACTTTGGTTTCTTTTCTACCAGTATTGTTTTAGTACATTTACCTCCCTCCCCCTTTTTTTTTTATTCACGCTTGCCCTAAGCTTACTCTTTTTTTTTTTTTTTGTGGCCTCCCCTATCTTTTTTTTTGTTAGATATTAGCGATTCATCTTTTCAGTCCTGCTTCTTTAAAAACAATATCATTACTATACCATAATATCTGAATTTTTCATACCCATTAACCTTTCACACTTGACGAACCCGATCACTTGACGAACCCGATCACTAATTGCCCTGTAATAGGGGTCATCTAAGTGCAGTGGTACTGACCTGGAACTTGGGAGCGAGACTCCAAAGCATCCTAGCCTGTCTTGGGTTATATTGAAAAAAGGAGCTCGAGTGAGCCTTATTGTATAGTTTGTTCCACATTATGTTTTCAGAAAACTGACTGGATGACGACTCGTTTCTTTACACTTAGAGTGCAAAAACATGTGGATATCACATTTGTACACTCAACAAAGTTACTATTAGAGTTTACGAATGGGATGTTTACGGAATTTTTGCACTCGTAGTGGAAGAAAACGTGGCGTCATACAGTCAGTTTTCTGAAAGCATAATGTGGAACAAAGTATAGCTGTGTCTATGATATTTGTGTTTTTAGATGTCATTCTAAGCTATATGAAGAAAAAAAGCAATGGAGCCAACATTAAAGAGCCAACATTCCGTACTTCTGTAGAGAATTGAAAGGGTTTCTTACACGAATGAATGGATTTTTTTTAAACTCTATCATTGTTTTACTTGTTCAAACTGTTTTATGCGAAATTTCAAAAATTTGCCCCCTCCCCCCACCAGGTTTCTGATTTCGTTTGCTCCCACATGTAGTTTCTGTTTAGTCATTTGCAGCCTAAAGTTTCACATTCCGTTCTAAATTAAGACATGCGCCATCGCCGCCAGTCAAAAATAAAACGCCACATCAGCCGCTGCTGGCTGAGTTGGTAAACAGCCTGACGCGATCACTAATTTTTATATTGTTTATAAATTAAAATTCGGTTGTGTGTTTAGGTTTCTGGTGAGAGGGTGAGTTAGAGAAGACTTGGATAGCATGTTGCCTTGAGCACTAAGCACACTTTCCAATGCTCTGAACTAAGTTTTTCTAACCAACTGTGCTTTCTTGGAATCACGATAAATTCTACTGAAAGGTTTAAAATCATTTGCTACCGGTACAGTACTTCATTCTTCACGGGTAACATTGTAGAGTTGAAGAAAAGCACTGGGGAGTGGTCATACTGGCATACAAATTCATCCTTTACTAAAGTATTGTAGCAAAACGTGAGCGCAACTTAAAAAAATCTCCACTAGATGTCGGCACATGCCTTTGCTTGGGCAGCTCTGAAACAAATCGTAAATGACATCAGGTCAAGTTTTTTCACGTCACGTTGGTTTTGTTTCGTCCCAATTTGTTTCTGCTTTCGTTCGCTATTACACTTTCCACAATATAAAAATGAACGAATGCTAAATGAAAGTGGACGAAATCAAAAAATAAATGCAAAAAACACGTAACGTGTATTATCTCTGCATTCAGTAAGGTGCCTACTGTAAAGCGGAATCGCCATGTCCCGGGCGCTCGGCATGAATCGATCAACCCAAAGTCTTCGCATTCGTATTCTAACGCTATAATTACTATATAGATTGGAAGTCGGGAGGCCATGCAACTCTTACCACTATGTATTCAACGGCTAAAGCTAAATTCGTCGTTAACTCGAAAATCGAAATCGAACCCAAGTCTCTACCATTTTATGAATACGCATTAACCAAACCGAAACTATAATAATTGTTTTTATTTTCTGTTTGGAATGGAGACCGAGTCAATTCTTGCCACATGTTGCAATTGAAGCAAACAACTGTCGTAGCATCCAGGGATGCAGATTCATTTCTCTCCAGTGGAATTTAAAGATAAATATTTAATAATGACCAAAATGACTACCCGAGCAAAGCCGGGTGATTCTGCTAGTATCGTTATAAAGGAGTGCCTGTTTTTCTTAATGTTTAATTGGCTTCGTTTACATTACAAATCTACTTACGGCTTGACTGGAAGAAACGGTGCTGGACCAATCACAAGGAATGCAGTAACAATAAATATAGAGCCAATACCGCTTAGTAGTTTTGGATTCACCTGCAAATGTTAAGAAGAAATATATTAAGGATTTCAGCATTTTGAACAATCGAATCAAAGCACAAAGGTTTTACAGACGACACACGGAAAGAAACTTAAAAGTAAAAAAAAAATGTATGTTAATAGTTGGGACGAGTGAGGAACACACATTTTATAATTTGCACAATGCTTAGTGTTCTAAAATCTGTAAATATTAAATATTTAAAGAATTAAATAAAGGCACAAGATCTCCAGTTGGATTGATGACATACGCAATTCATAACCATTATTACAGTAATAACGGAGTAGAATGTTCATAATTTTGAATATCCAATTCGTCAAATTAATGATTTGTAGGAAATGGGATATAGATCGAGTAACAACGCAATTTAAATACAGCTAATAAAAAACGGCATCTAGAAGATTACTGTTTGTTTCGTACAGTGTCCTGAGTCACCACAACTACTTTCCCGTTAAGTATAGCGGCAGGGTCGAACAAATTTAACGGAGTGTGGGATAAGGAGGACCATGTCTATTTCTTCGAAATTGGACGCCATTTTCGGTAACGCTTTTCCGGTAAACGGTGGACGTGTGAACCGCTCAAATCACCCAAGGTACTCAGAGACGCAATTGCGTTTTTTTAACGCTCCGGTATACCGCTGCATTGACGGGGGGAATTGTGGTACAAAAACGACCGCATGAACGGCGAGCGAGCGGCGGGCGGTAATGCAACGTCGACGCAGGTACGTGTGCTGTACCCAACAGATGGCACATAAACCAAACCGCAAATGCGGTACCGCACGTGTGCACCGGCGCTAACAGTATGTCAACTGGATAGGCTCTGGAAAAAAAAATTATTGGCAACTTTGAACATACCTGTTTGTCGGCCAAGTATCCCCATCCAACAGCAGTTAGGGCATAGGTGGCTCCATTCACCACAAAGATGAGACTGACCAGTGAGGTGGACAAATCAAACTAAAAAAGATATTACAATTTACTGAAAGAAAATTCAAGCAAACTAGTTTCAGGACAATTTTTAGGCCTTATGCATGTGACATTAAAACAGGTCTAGCGGAATTTTTTCGCGTATTATTGTACAAAAACTGGTTCTGAAAATTAACTTCCTATTCTTGAATTTTTATTGTAAAAATTCAAGTAGAAAAAAATATTACTATTAGTACAACTTTGGCATTTCGCCCACTAACAAGCAGTACCAAAACTTTTTAAGTCTTTTAAGATACAAAAATCGAAGACATCGTACTCAGATAAGAATTAGTTTAATGACTACCGTTAAATAATAATAATTATTATTTGTGCAATAATAATCCATGCATCCTATAGGATCTACAGCATTAACCCAATCACTATAACGAAATATTTAGGCTTAAACGTTGAAAACAACTGAAAATTAAAAAAATATGCGCATTGAAAATAAATGCAGGGACGAAATAAATTTATCAAATACACACTATTCTTTACTTTAAAAAACAAAAAAAAATTGTTGATGATGCTTGGGTAAAATCACCATAGGGGCCAATACTCCAAAGAGTGGGATGAAGGTTTTTTCAAATAGAATAACACCTCTGTTTCTAATTTAAATTCAAAATGTAGGATACTTAAAGTCAAGCAACTGAGAAAAGACATGATTACTGACCGAGTGGGCGGAGCGAAGAAGGTCCCATTTTAACTCGACCTATTGGCCCTTTGTTCGTATGTCTGTGTATTCGTATCTGTTTGCTCTACAGTTACGCCAGATGAACGGATTGCTCCAAATCAAGTGTGTTACTAATGTCGGCAGGGGCCTATTTGGACATCAAGTCTTAACTGTGTAATCTTTCATAGATTAGCATTTCTATGTCTGCCAGTTTCTTTCCGGTCCTGCCTCTTGAAACCTTCTAGAAACTTCCATTTCCCATAACCCTTGTTATTTCGCGGTTGTCAGAGGTAACCAAAATTTATAAAAGAAACGGGGCCAGCATGAAAAAATCAGTTAGGCTTCGGGCCAGCCATCCGGCTGTTTCTCCTCGACCCCTGCTAGGCGTTTCTGGCTAGGGGAATTTTTGCTACTTTTGCCTTTAGTAGACCTGTTTTTACAGAACCCTTAGTTAAAACAAGTTCCTTGGTTAGGCCCTTAAACAGGCTGGCTTCTTAAAGTCCCTTAAGATCAGGGTTACTCTTTCAGATAGATTTTTTAAGCCTAAGACTTCTTTTTAACCTTAGAGGACCCTAAACAGGATAGTTTCCAGTTAAGCCTTCGTTAGGCCTTGATTTGCTTTCAGAACTTAAAGTTCTGACCATAAATTCCCAACTCAGTCTAGACCTCTGTCCCAATTTTTCACTTTTTCGTCACGGATGAACTGATTCAAATGAAGTGTGTAAGAATATTCTTTGAAATACGGATTAAGATGTACTTGATTTTTAACATGTTGCTAAAAATTCAAAATGGCGGGCCAAATAGCATCCAAAAAAGGTATTTTGGCTTATATCTTTTAAATTGTTCATCAGAATAAACACAAACTGGATAAGTAGAATAAAATATTCATCGTATTTCCATTGCCTCCAAAAGGGGTTTACAGTAGTTATAGCCAAACACAGGAAGAAAATCAAATTAAATTTATTAGAATTATTCTTTGAAATAAAGATGAACGACGTATACAAGGACGTTCGACACTTGGGTTGGTCCACTCAATCCAACGCGTCGGAGCTACAGTAGAGTTATTTCTGGTCAAAAAGAATAAACGGTCGAGATTAGCCAACATGTCACAATTGGTTAGGCCAGCTTTGTGTCGATTTGCTGGCGGCCATGTTGGAGCTGAAAGACATGACGTACCTGATTCAGCAAAATAGTCAACAGCTAATGCTATGAAAGAATAATTAAAAGTGGAGCGAACTAATGACGTAATGTACGACGTAAAACGCATTAAAGTTAAAGATGACGATGCACCCCACGAAAATCTCGCACTGTTTCTCGCATTGCTGCTTAGCACTGAGTGGACCGACCCTATTTAAGCTGTATACTGATAATACTATTGCTTTGAAAAATCGTAACTTTATGATATTATTTGGGTACAAATTTAGCATTGACGGACCATGAAGAGATAACGGGAGGTTACGTGGTATCCTTCATGCAAATAGGCTACATCGTAATTCTGGAATATGCTGGAGTTGGATGGCATCTTCCCATAATATGTGGTCTTATGATGGTAAAGACTACCTTTATTTCTACTTTCTGATTGAATCTTATCTGAACTATATTTTGTACTCATTCATAATGGAAAGTTTCATCCATATTTACAGTCTATCCTCTTCCCGTGAAGTTTGCCTGCCCCAACCCTCCCTCCCCTTCCTTAAAAGTTTTTTTCAGGGATATCTGTGCGTCAAAAAAGAATGAAAGATAGGCCAGATGATCCATTCTACCACGTTAGGAAATGACAGAATAATGCCATTTCCACTGTTGTTTGTTACCTGTCGAAGATGAGGCTCCAAAAGTGGCTGTAAGAAACCGAAACTGAAAGCCACGGCCGTAACAGAGTAATAAGAAATGAGAACTGTTGGAATCTTGAAAAGCTTCCAAAAACTGTGGGGCGTTTCTGTGGTGTCTTCTGCAATACAAAATGGACAATTATTCGACAAGAGTAATAAAAGGAATACAATTGTATTGACAAAGTGAATTTTAATTATTTTTATTATCCATTAACGTCTCTCTTATTTGTTGAACAAATCTTAGAAAGGGGATATCATATACAGCATTGAATTAAACCCATGCATTACCGTTTTAGCAAGAAATTAAAGGTGTTCTCTTCTTATTCATTTTACTGTCCTTTAGTTTAAGCAGGACGGCAAGCCAAATCGGCTCGATAAATAATACAGAAGCAAACGTAAGCCGTATTCGTCAGTCTGGCTGTAGGACTTCGGCCATCTCAAAGGTCGAAGATTCAGTTCCTCGATCAGGCAGTCTGACAAAGTCCAAAAGGCAACGTCCAAAAATTACTTCCTCCTCCGGTTTCGTCAGTGGTTTTTGTCAACTCCCCTCCCCCTAAAAATGTATGACCTACTTCCCTGGTGAGAAATAATGACCGGTCCCTCAGTGCCCAATGTTTAAATAAATAATAGTAATAAAAAATTACGACCCAGGCCCGCAGTGATTTTTTTTAGGAAAAAAAAAGCCTCGTAACCTTTTTTTACACAACCTTTCGTATGTTCACTGCCTCATGCCACTTCACCAGCAGTAATTGGAAATGTAAATCGTTTGAAGAGAGATTTGTAGATGAAGAAAAAAGGATCCGACAGCAGCCAACTTGCTGCAACACTTTATACATAAATATCCGAATTTTTTTCCGACCTGAGTTTTTTTTCAAGCTCTAAAAAAAAGAGAATACATTTCGCAATTAACCATAAAATATGTTTAAAAAGCAATTATACAACACAACCGACAACTTGCCTAACTGCATAGCAGTACGTCAAGGAACAGGAAAACAATGTTAGGGCAAAAGTAAGCATTATTGATCTTACTGGTAGAAAGCGTCCCGATTTTTTTTCTAGTTGGCCATGTGATGGTAAGACTACAATAAGTTCATGGCTTCACCTTTGTTACATATTTCACTCTACAACTTGCTCTCATAACCCTGATCGGATAAGGTGAGAGTTTTGTACGTGGAAACCTGCAGTTTTTTTATACAAAATCTTGAGTCTTATTCAGTTGCGTGTAACTAAGGTAGAACCATGAACCTTACACAATTTACGAACTACACATGGCTAACTGGAAAAAATGTCGGGACACTCTACCATATAATTTATAAAGATCAATGGTGCTTACTTCCGGCAAAATGGCGATTTCCTGTTCTTTGCTCAATGTTTTGTATTGAAGTTCTTCTGTGCAGTTTGTCGGTTGTGCTGTCTTTTGCTTTTTTAACGTGTTTTTTACTATTGCATGTTTGGTTTTTTTCCTTGCTGCCCTGCAAAAAGACGGCAGGTGGAGAAATTTGGATGTTTTGTGTATTAAAGTGTTGGTGCGAGTTGGAGTTGTCAGACCCCTTTTTTTCTGCAGGATAGGACACTAGAACTAATTCATCACTTAGACAAAACCCACAACCTTACCTATTTGAGGCAAAATGAATGATGTGAAAGCTGCAGTCAACCAAAGAAAACCTCCAACGGATGCAAATGGAACAAGAAAACCTCCAGCCTAGAAAATAGAGAAACAAAACACTATGTAGCTGAAAGCCAGATGTAAAAATTATACTATGTACACACAGTATGCGTGCATATTTATTCTTACCTCATACAAGAATCCTCCAACACTTGGCCCAATCACGATCCCAAGAGCAAACAGAGTCTCTAAAACAGACTAAACAACAAATAAATGTTAGAAACCAAAGTTACTATACAAGATTGTATGCGAGGAAGGTAAAGGAACAACATTCACCTTTCTGCTTCAACAATTATGCAAATCGAAGTTTTACTCGTCACTGATTGGTCACCGACAAACAAACCACAGATCTCACAGTATATCTCACTTATAGGAAGCGGTTTGCTTTCATTTTCATTATGCCCATATTAGGGCAATGACGTCACCTTCGTTAATCGTCGGACTTTTACGGAAACACGAAAGATGCTTCTCATCGGAATACGTTTAACTTGATTAAGGTTGCTTCGATATCTTCGATAATCAAGGTAGTTGTTAGACAATATATATATCGAAGCAACCTGACCTTGGTGAATCAGCAAATTAAAAAAGAGGTTTAGGCCTACTTAACACGAAATACCAACGTCGAAGCAAACGAAATTACAGTTAGGGTGTGTTTTTTTTTTCAGTATATATCGAAAGTGGTGCTAATTTTATGGAAGGAAAACAAACATTCTCAGCCGACGATGTCAGTACGTAGCTTTGCATTTACCTACTGATTTTTGTTACACATTCGTTGGTTACTGTGGGTCCACTTCAAAGTTTTACTTTCAAAATGAACAAACGAAACGGTTTTCCGTTGTTATAGTTGAACACATCACCTAGTTTAGACTCATTCTATGTCGACTATTACAAAGTAATTAGTCGCCACAATATCACCGTACTGGCTACGAGGCTGCATCTGGAGCCGGTTGTTGAGCTAGCTGCAAAGGGCACTGATACACGTGGAAGTAAAAACATAAGCATAGCTTGTCAAGCCAATGCTGTGAGGGAAGATTTCTTGAGCCTAAGAAATGCTCATTATTTGGTATTTATAGGCAGCTGTTGCAATTTTCATCAAATGGAAGCTTTTCTTTCCAATTTATAACCTTAATTTATGTTTCGCAGCGTACGGGATTGAACAAAACAACGTTTTTTAGGCCTAAGATATCGGATCTCACAGCTTGACTAAAGACGCCGTGTTTTTTTACTTCCATTTGTATCCAGTGTACCTTGCAGCTAGCTCAACGACCGGATCCAGTATGGCGTTATTGTCGCTACTATAGGTGTAGTCTGGGCATGTTGGATATAAGTTCAAAAGTAAACATAAGTAAAATAGTACTTACAAATGTGGAGGCAATTTTATCTGGAAATTCGTAGGCAATGATGGTGTATGAAGCTGTAACGAATCCGGCTTGACCTAAAGCTTCAACAATTCGAACAGCAAACGCCAATGAGATAAATGGAAGACCAGCTGGTGCTCGGGAAATAAAACTGCAAAAGACATTAGACTGTAAAGCAAAACTGGCTAATTTTAGAAGAAACGACTGTGATAATAAACAAAACAAGCTAAATGACAATTTGTTTAAAATATTCATTTCAACGTGAAGTATTCAATGACTCAGCTGAACGATTTATTTAAAAGTTCAATTATTTTGTTGTTACGGAGCCAAAAATATCCAATACCACAATTAAAGAACACTGTTAAATGTTCAGCTTGAATTTTCGGAAAAGATCTTACTGGCAAAAAAAAAAAAAAAAAAAAAACCCATAAACCAGCATACACCTTCATCAGGAAAGTTCCAAAGCAAACACCAGGTACGAGTCTACATCACGAAAGTTGTGATCACAGGAGTTGTGTTTGTAAATTCCTAAAACGCGCTGGAAGTAACGTACCACTGATCTGTATACCAACACATTCGACTTCCCACCAACACACGACTGGGCGGACGAGCTGGCCAAATTTTGAATACGTTGTGCCTGAAATGTTCTGTTGGTTGTTCTATTTTGACGTTATTTCTTCTTGTTGGCAAATTGAAATAACAACCAAAACGACATTTTGCCCTACCTCGGTACTAAAATATTGACTAATCATAACAATAGAAAACGTTTACTTAGAAAAGCTTTACTCGTCGCCGAATGGTCACCGACAAACAAACCACACATCTAAACAGTATATCTTACTTGAACGAAGCTGTTCGCTTTCAATTTGTTATGCGTATGAAGGGCAATGACGATACCTTCGTGAATCGTCGGACTTTTTCGGAAACACGAAGCTACTTCTCATCAGGATTCGCAACTTTTACGTTTAATTTCGTTTATGAGCGGCATAAAAATGAAGTTAAGGACGAAATACCAACGTAAGCAAACGACAGTACACGAAGGCTGACGAAATGCGATGAAGGATAGCATTGCTAGGCTAAAGAGAGGAAACCTCCAAATATCGTTAACATTGTGAAACTAAACATCGTAAATCGAAATTTATATAGAAACAGGTTATGGAGGCTAGCATCGCTACACCAAATAGTAAAACATCGTAAACATCGTTACCATCGTAGAACTAAACCTTGTAAATCGAAACCTTATAAATAATTAATTCGACCTACCCGAACATAATGCAGCAAGTTGCCATGACGAAATTTCCGGCATTCAGCATAAATTTCGGTCCGATAACGCGAATCTGAAAAGAAATTATAACTAAATTAGTTAGCAAAGTAGCAAGTCGAACTACAAGACATTAAAAAAAAAACTATTTATACCACAACGTTCTGCCACAACACATGGTCCATTGTAATAGCTAACAATAGCCTCTTAGGCCTTGTGAAGCTTTTACTTTACTTTACTCTATTTTACTTATTTTACTTTACTTTATAATAGATGACTGGTACTACGAAATAGTATTTAAGCACTAAGAGTATCGATTCAAAATAGAAAAGCCAGTAGAGTATACATAAAATACACAATTTCCGACGTTACGAAGCAATTTTTGCTTCGTTATCAATAAATAAAAAATGCGGCTCAGAAGCTAAAGTCAAGTAAAACACTTTAAAATCCACAAAAAAACTCATTTTTATTAGGAGCGGCGTAAGAGTGCTTTGCTACCATTTTCCTTGCAGTTACCCAGCCAATAATTTTAATTTTATTATCATTATTATTATTAAAAAAGCATTATCGTAGTTTAGACTTACAAATCTGCCGTAAATTGGGCAAAATATGAAGTCGACAAGTTCGAAAACTCCAAAAACGAGACCATATTCTGTCGGAGACGCACCTTTCTTTTCAGCCTAAAAAGAAAATTAGAAAAAAAAAGTAATATTTAGCAGTTACATTAATGTGTACTTTGTGCGTCCTTGAAGAAAACACCCATTTTGTACTTTAGTGACAATGACATTCGCATATTCTCACCTCTTTTGGAAAGAAAGGTCCTTGCAAGGAATATACCATAGCAGAGAACAAATTGACGGTGCACAACACCCCGAAGATAGTCCATTGCCTCTTGCTATATCTCGACTTTTTAACGGGGGAGGGCACTTCTTCTTCAATACTGTTGCTAAGTAGTGGATCACTAGGTTTTGCGGAGCTTTGCCTGCTGAAAAATACACACACACAAAAACCTAAGATTCCAAAACAGTTTTTTTCATGTCAAATAAAATACAAAATCTTACACGTTAAAAATTATGTTTAAAGTAACTATCGTTCCACAGTAAGGGAATACATGGAATAATCCATAAGCTAGAAATTAATTTGACGTATTGTTAGCCTCAAGGAATATTCCATCCACCAGGCGATGATTTCCATAAAACAGAGTCCAATGGCGGGACATGTAGACACGAAAAAGCGTTATTTCGAGATAAGATCACTCCCGTTATCAACCACAAAACTAAGGGACCGGTTATTATTTATGTCTTGTAGGGGGGGGGGGGGGCAGAGGAATTTTTAATTTTCACCCCCAAAAATTTTGGGCCCCCCCCCCCCCCCCCACCTCTTAAGACTGTTTAAAAATTAACCCCTCATCCTAGATCCAAAAATATTCTGTACTCCCTACTGTCCCGCTGCAAAAAGTTCATTTCCCTTATACCTGTTCAGGTTAAGTAAATAATTTCCTGTGGGCTAATTAAAAAATAACATTTCTCGTCGACAGATTCCAAGTAGCGTGGAAGGAAAACGAGCTACGACTTAAGTATGTTCTTTAAAACATTCAAAGACGTTTTATATAAACCACCTTTGGACCGAGATTCATGATGATATAATAACGCTCGAGTAAGAGAGGCATATTGGCACTAGTAAGGCTGTTCGAATGAGCATGTCCATGCCCTACACAACATCAACACGTGCAACATTAAAAACACCCCATGGTGCCAAAACTTTCTTAGAAAATGGTTTTTAAAGAACTATTAGCTGGATGACACTAGAAAAAAGAAATAACGTCAACTCATGGAAAAAATTATATGATGGAGGGGGTCTACAGCCACCAGAAACTGCAGTGTTTTTAGAAATTTTGACTGCTGAAAATGTCATTTTTGAGGTACAAAAAATTACTTTTTTCTTTATTTGGTCAGTGTTTTGTTTTGTGACCCTCCCCCTTGATGGGCCTAAAAATTTATGATCCCCCTCCAGGGTTTTCAGAAAATCCATGATCTCCTTGTTTTCTCCGTGCCCCCCCCCCCTCGTCTCCCCCCCGAAAATAAATAATGACTGGTCCGTAATCGTCAATCACATAAGAGTAGGCCTAATACAAAAAGTTAAAATTAAAATTATATGAAATATTGAAATTGACTGAAGATTACTGTTGTGCTTGATAATACTAATGATTTGTTTTTGAAACGTCTCTTCCTAATGTTTTATGTAATGCAACTTTTGGCTACAATGTAATGGATGCTATCATTCTGGTGCTTCCCAGAATCATCCTAGAATCTATTATAGAAATGTAGATATTCTCGTTTAAGGTTCATGTTAGCTGAAACACTCGGCGTCTCACAAAAATCTACTTTAATTCGAGCTCCATATTATGTAAGCAGCCGCTGACATGATTCCAGAGTGGGGTGATGCTTGTGATTCGTGATCAGGTCCCACTCATAATTTGTCAGTTGGGATCGGGAAAGGTTGGAAATTTGTAGTGGAGACAGGCCTGGACTGTCCATAGAGGACTAGGATGCCAATAGCACATGGGCCCACCCGTACCTAAGAGGACAAGTAAGTGATAAAAAAACCCTTAAAAGTGTACAACATACAATAAAAAAACACAGTTTTGGGGATTGCTTCACCTTGTTATCAAGTGCAAAGAATAAAAAATACAGCCCACGTATCACGCCATGTCAAGGCCAACACAAACACACTAATAAATTTCAAATTTAAAAACCAAAATTAAAAACAAAACTTATTTGGAATTTATTTGTATGTTTGTGTTGGCCTTGGCATGGCATAATACGTGTGCTGTATTTTTTATTCTTTACACTTGTTAACGGGGTGCAGCAATCTCCGCAACGTTTGGTTTTTACTGTATTTTGTGCACTTTTAAGGCATTTTTATGACTTGCTATCTTTGGTGCTTTTAATTTCTAATCTAATTCGCAAGGGAACCGTTTTAGGTACAAGTGAAATTTTGGTTGTTGAACTTTGTTTCATTATAATTTTCTGGTTGGTCTTGACGCCCTTGAAAAAATGAGAAAAATTGGAGCAATTATTTTTTTTATAATTTATACTTGCGCAAGTCATACCTGGGATAAGTTATCACTGGTGAACATAACCGGTTCAGTTTTGTACGGTACCTTACTATTCAAAGTGTATTAGTAGTCAGTCTAGTAACGGGAAGGCATGCTTGGGAATTTGAACCGAGAATCTCCTATCCTAAGGTGCACAGAACAGATGCCGTAGGTACTGAAGCTGTCTGGTATTCTCTCACACTACCCTGTTTGACACTGACTCATTTCCAGTCGCCAAACAGATCAATTTCTTCTGAGTGACACTTCCCACCGCCCAACCATTATGACCACACATTACGAAAGTTCTCGTTTCACAAACAAGCACAACGGACATTTAGTTGAGTACTGATCTCATCCTTCAACTTTGCCATCCACCTTTGACCCAGTGACCTGATTAGGACATCAAGACCCCGGCATAGACCAACAATTCGGGGTGGGGGGGGGGGGCACTAAAAAAACTGCAGCATTTACAAAGAATCGGTGGCGCATCCGAATATTTTGTTTGCAAGAGCAAACAAAAATCGGCTAAGGGTATAAGGAGGGGAAGGGTGTGCGTTGTACATGCAGGGTCCCTCGGAACCCTGCAAATCAATTCCTTTTCAGCAATTTTAACAACCTTGAAACTTTAACAAACCAGTTTTTAGATTTTTATCTGGAAATGCCTCATTTCTCAACTTTTACCAAATTTTATTTTTAATTTTGGGTCCCCCCCCCCCCCCGATACCCCACCGCTTGGACGCGTCACTGCTGGGGCAACACATGATGGGCCCAGCACAACACCAAGAGATTGGGGGTCAGAAAGAATTCTTTGGTTCTTCGAAAGTTTTGTTTTAGCGTATATGTATTCCAGCATTGTAATATATATTTCAAATGGGTGGTGGATGGGGACCCTTTAGCCTGCGGGACCCATTGGTTATCCCCAGTAGCATAGTAGTTACGACGCAAAACTTAACCCCCCTGACCGTATTAAGGTAATCTCCAGTGACTTACATGTCTGGCGAGGCACTCAACTGTTCATAGTCCATGGCGAATTACTTGAATTTTCCGATTTCAAACAGCAAAGTGAAGGAAATAAGAACAAAAACAAGATAACACAGCGACAGTTACTCTAATTGTTACCATTTTCCGTCAAGTATTTCACTTATACGCCCAAAGATAACGAGTTGATGCAAAACGATTTATTAATCGGTGATCACCCAAATATGATCACATTGATTGCACATTAGTACTTATTTCGACTAGGGTTTCAACAACTTTGCAAATTCTGAGCTAAAATGTTTATTTATTTACCATTACTGCGAATAGATGAATAGATAAGGTTTCATCATTATCGTTGCGTGTAACCTTGATAACATCACAGCTAACGTGCCTAATAAATGGATTACGTTCTTGCCGCCTCAGATAACACGTTACTCGCTCGTGCGAGCAATGCCCACGCACGCCGTGCGTTCCCTTTCA
This sequence comes from Lithobius niger, assembly GCA_023313725.1. NCBI lineage: Eukaryota > Metazoa > Arthropoda > Chilopoda > Lithobiomorpha > Lithobiidae > Lithobius > Lithobius niger. The sequence goes on from JAHWFP010088952.1 coordinate 93,931, forward strand.
CTATTTTTGGGACCGGTCATTATTTACGTCAGGGGTGGGAGAATAAATGTAACCTCCAAATTTTCTAGTC
>JAHWFP010088952.1:94100-125573 GCA_023313725.1 Lithobius niger
ACGATACCCCCCTCTCCCCCACCGCAAAAAATAAGCTTTTCTTATGCCTTTCAGGTTAGAGTGGCACTATCATCGATTGATAAAGCGAATGAAAATATCATGGCGCCATCTAGCCGCTGTGATATTATTATCTTTTACAGCTCCCTCCCAGGTGCATGAGGACGTACCAAATTTTCACACAATAATTAAGGAGGTGGTGGCTTGTTTGTTTCGTTAAAAGAAATGCCGTTGTGCATTTCTTCGCTGGGTGCAAGAACATAGTAGATACTAGTGCTAGATGTTGCCAGATTCTGCCTACTTTCAATCGGTGATAGTGCCACTTTAAGAGCTTCACACGTCCACTCAGTTCTTCAGATGCGGCACTTTGATCTTCTGTCGCACCTGGCGCTTCTGTAGTGCCACACGTCTGAACGCCTCTACTCTCTTCTATGCTCCGCTACGAGTGGCTACGTGTGAAGGGAGACTAAGTGAGATGGTTTCCTCTGGACTAATTAAAAAATAGCATTTCGCATTGGCAGGTTCACAATTGCGCAAAAGTAAGCCATGACTTAAATTTGTTCTTGAAAACAATCAAAGAAGTGTTCTTTAAACCACTTTTCGACCGAGATTCACGATTCATGATGGTAGTATAAATTTTGATGAAAAAGATGCATATCTCTACTACTAAGCAGTTCGATTCAGCATTGTGACTATCTATAACCTTCACAACAACAAGTGCAACATGATAAATACCCATGGTGTAAAAACTTTTTTTAAAGTGGTTTTAAATAACTATTCATCGGATGACAGTAGAAATGACGTCAAAAATCGTACAAAATTTGCATAATGGGGGGGTCCTGGGGGCTCTGCCCCAGGCTTACGGCGATAAAGAAATTTAGACTGCTGAAAAAGTATAATTTTTGAGGTCGAAAATAACTTTTCCTTCCATTCTGGTCAGTGGTTTTTTTGTGACACAACCTGACGGGCATAAAAATTGTATGCCACCCCCCCCCCCCGCCTCTCGAGAGGGTCCAAAAATTTCTTCAGCCCCTCCCCCTTCCCGAAGATAAATAATGACCAGTCCCTAAATACTAATTTTGAGGCGCAATTGGCTTTTTCCCCGATCTTGTTGACTATAATTGCCGTCCATTGTGTGAATAGTTTCGAAGGCTACTATACTTTGAAGGAATTGGTATTGTAAATTAAAGGGGGGGGGGAAGGATCCCGTGATTCGGCTGTGTAGGATTGTGTCACTTTTCTTCATGCATGTTTCTTTTCTTTTTGTTTTGGTATCAGGCACTCGAGTTCTTCTGCATCACTAAAATCGTGCATTGCGTTTGGTTTATGTGCCACGACTTATGCTGTGACAAGCTAAATTAGCTTTCTCGGACACTGCTCGTCACACTCATTCATCACTCCAACTGTAAATCACATTAATAATGTTCGTCACACACATCTACTCAACACGCCTATTTCGTCACACTTTTCACACAATACAACCAGTGTGTGTCACATGTTATTCGTCCAAAAAGGTTAGAAACTAAAAATTTAGAAATTATTCATGAAACTAAAAGCATCTGTAGTGTTATTTATAGCACAACAAAAACAATTATGCAATATGCGATAAAAGCTTCACATCTGCCACATTTGTTATAACTTCATTCCTTGGGCCTAACCATTTGAATCATTCCTTCATGGCAATTAGTCATGATTGATGTTTAGTTATTAGAGTTTTTAAATCGAGTCGTAAACAGTATGGTTTAAACTTGTCATATTCAGTTCCGGAAATCTCTAGCTTATTTCTTTCGTGTACCGGGATTTTTTTTCAGGATTGGAAAATTGCTGAGGTCGAGTAATTTCGGGATCCCAGGATTGCAATCCCTCGCAGGTGCTCTTTATGCAGATGATCTAAAAATTTACAAGCAAATCACTTCTGTTGCTGATACTGAACTCTTACAGGAAGACATCAACACATAAATGAACTAAAAGAAACAACAAAAGTGTTCAATTGAGAAAAATGCAAAATTATGAAGACTGGAGTGGAGATCATCCAAACAACACCTTGAATGGGATTCCCCTTGAGGTTGTTTCAGAGATGAAGGAACTTGGAATCATCATCGACAGGAAATTAAAGCATAATAATAATAATAAATGGATTCAAGCACTGGAGTGGTTGGGACCCAGAATGGTTTTGGTCCACTAACACTAGTCCCTATCACGGTTACGAATACCGGTATCACAGTATTGAGATTTCAACAGACTATATCGAGACGAAGGTTAAGAAGGGCTTCTTTATTTAAAAAAAAAAAAAAAAACAGACAAATCTTGCCCAACAGTTGCTTAAAACGGTCGACTGAGCCTGCCCGAACAGCTTCATCAGGAAGAGCGTTCCAAGTTCGTATCACCCTCACCCTCACACTGGAAAAAATTGTTCGGCAATCCAGCCTCCCCTACTGTACGGCCAATTTCAGTGAATGGCCTCGAGTGGCCGACTAAAGGCAAGGATAGAAGGGTAGAGCGATTCGTAAAAACCCACGGACGATTTTAAAAGTTAGAATCAAGTCGGCAAGTAGTCTGCGCAGTTCCAAAGTCTCGAGTCCAATGCGAGACAACCTAGTGGCTTAGGACAAATTCCGCATGTCAGGTAATTTCTTAGTAAATTTGCTCTGGACTGATTCCAGTTTGTCAATGTCTCCCAGCAACATTGGTGACCACTCCGGGCATGCACACTCTAAAAGTTGGTGTTTGTGTATACAAAAACAAGTGTAACAGTGTTCCCACACTAAACAATGAAGTTCATTGGTATAATACTCGATCTGCTTCTATAGATGCCACAAAACTTTCCATAGAACCTTAATAAGTCAATCATCTTTACATGGACAAATGCCTATCGTTTGGAATATGATCCCAGAGCAAATTAAAAACTGTCAGTCCATAAAAACTTTCAAGAAGAAATACTTTACCCATATTGTCTCCGATATACCCCTTCTAACTTAATACCAGTTTTCTCATCCAGATGTTTCTGCTTTCCTCCCACTAACAAATTATTCAACTTATGCACAAAGTAAATTTTGAATGATTATCAATTGTTAGCTGCATTGTGCACTACATTTTAAAAGTGCTTCTTATATATATATATTTTTTTTTTTGTATTTCCACTACATTGTATTTATTGTATTTAATGTTGTCTTGAGCGACTTAAAAGACCTCGGTCTTATTCACCATGTTTTTTTTTAATTGTATCTCACTGCTTGTGCAATAAAGCCCTGTTTTTCTCTCTCTCTCTCTCAAAAGCGGCGCATGAAAACCTTGAAGGCCCAAACCTTAATTTTTGTATTACCAGAAATGAAACAGCGGTCAATAATAGCGAGTCTCCGAAATACCCTGGATGCAATCTGGGTACGGTGAACTCCCGTTTCGCCAAAAAAAAAAGCAGATTAACAGTTTTGCCCTCAGGGGCCAGTCCCGTTTCGCCAAATTCCGTCCCCCTGTGGGCTGGGGGTAGAATAAGCCCACCGTACCCCTGCGTGTCGTAGAAGGCGACTAAAAGGGAACCCAAGATCACGGTCTGCTAGTGTGCCAAGGGTCTGCATGGCGGAGGGTTTTTTGTCCGTCTTGAACACTAGCAACCTCAACACTACGGTTTGCGAGTGCGCCTACGGTGTGTATGGCGGGCAGGTTTAACACCCGTCGCAAGCACTAGTCGGAAAGAGGTGAAGGGACATCCAGACAAACCGGGCCCGGGGTGGCTGCTTAGAGGATGTTTGGCGGTTTGAATCCCCTTTTGGGTTTGATTCCGATTTGCCCATTCTGGCTACTGGGCTTTTCATCCTCATCCCCCAGCATGTTGGCCGTGTGCTGCAACCTAGTAATCCGTGGAGGCGGAGATCCTGGCTTTCGGGCTTTGGCTCCTTATTCCGGAGGACGGGTGGCCTGGGCGAGCCGGCCTAAGGTCAATCGGCTATGACCTTTCGGGTCCTGTCGATGTGGGGAGGCGGCTTGTGCTGTATCCATCTGCATCACGGACCCGAACTGTTTGGGTTATCGAGGGAGGTGGTGTGTGCGGCTGCCTTGGTGGCCTCGCCTCTCGGCATGCTTAGGCTGCCACCTCACCGAGATAGACGGCGGTGTTAGCTTCCTGGTGCAGGGCCCTGGATATGCGGCTTCCGGCCCTGCATCACCCGAGTGCCGCGCGGGGCTTTCTTTTCTGGGGAGCGCACCGCCGCGACTTCTTTTTTGCTCTCTATGGCAACTTCTTCCCTCCCCTCCCCCACAAAATCTTCTTCCCCCAAAAATTCTTCCCTTCCTCGCCGCACTAGCAAGCGCCAGAGGAGGGAACCTGAGATGGTTGGGCCTAGTGCCCAGTTACCAGACGTTCGTAAGAGTCGGGACCAAGTCCCGAAGTTCCTGGTGGTGACAGGTGAGGGCCGAGATGTTACACAACTCGGTCCTTTCGCTGTCCACAAAGCGCTAAAGGGGATCTGTGGTTCAGATCCGAAGAGTGTCTCTCGGCTCCGTGCTGGGGGATACCTTGTGGAGGTTGTGGACGATGCTCAGGCAAAGAGGCTTTTGAAGGCGAGTGCACTGGGGTTATGCCCGGTGCGTGTGGAGCCGCATCGTACCTTAAATAGCAGTAAGGGGGTCGTGACGTGCTTTGATTTGAGGGGTCTCAGTGATGATGTCATCCTGGACGAACTCAGGTCACAAGGCGTTACGGCCGTTAGGCGTTTGACGCGGAAAGGCGAGAATGGTGCCCAGCCAACTGACACCTTTTTCCTCACCTTTGATTCGCCGGTTGCACCGCAGCACATTACTGCCGGTTACCTGCGGTTGAAGGTCAGATGTTATGTCCCGAACCCTATGCGATGTTACCGCTGTCAACGCTTTGGTCATACCAGCGGTTCGTGTAAGGCTAAGCCAACCTGTGTTAGCTGTGCTCAGGCAGCCCATGAGGGCACTGATTGTGCTGCCCCGGCGCGCTGCGTCAACTGCGGTGGTCAGCACCAGGCCTCTTCACGGGACTGCCATGTTTATGATGAGGAACGTCGTGTTCAGGAATTGAAGGTTAAGGACGGGCTTTCCTACTTAGAGGCCCGGAAGAAAGCCAAACTATCGGCGCCGACGCTAACACGTTCTTTTGCCCAGGTGTGCAGTGCGTCATTGCCTGGCCCAGTTAGTGAGTCTGCTGATTTGGCGGATTTGCGCGCTGAGCTCAGGTCTTTGACGAGGACGGTGGGCATGCTTGTTACTTTGTTGACCCAGCAACATCCATCTTTGCAGGGTCTTTTGGGTCATTCAGACCCGGTTGCTGCCGTGCCGTCGACTTCTGCCCAGCCTGCACATGCTTCTACTTCTGCTCCTGTTACTGTTCCTGTTCCTGATGCTCTAACTGTTCCCAGGCAGGTGAAGGCTTCGGCTAAGCCTCCGCCTGCCCGGAGTGCGCCACAGAAGCCGTCGAAGAAGAAGGCTTCTGCCGGTAAAGCCTCAACTCCGCCTGTGAAGACGTCTCCACCGGGAGAGACGGTGAAACGGTCGTTGAACGGCCAGCTTGCTGAGGGGTCCATAGCGTCCCCTCAACATTGTGATACTACTCTGCCCATGGAGCAGGAAGAGATTTCCTGTTCTAATTCTCCGGGACTTTTTCCTCCTTCCGAGGACAACTTTGTTCTGACCCTCACTCCATCTTTTGATTCGGGTGAGGATTCAGATGTTTTCGGATCGCCCAGAGGAGGAGTTGAGGAGGATGGTCTTGTCTTAAGCCCGCCCTAATGCCTGCGCATACCATCGTTCAGTGGAACTGTCAAAGTTATCGGACCCATGCGGAATAGCTGCGGCTGCTTTTGTCGCATTGGCGACCTCTGTGCTGCTGCCTTCAGGAAACTTGCTTTAAGGCGTCGGATAATCCGGTTGTTAGGGGTTACTCTGTCTACCGTCTGGATGCAGACCCTGTGCCACGTGCACATGGTGGTGTTGCAGTGCTGGTTCAACACTCTCAGCCGCATGCCAGTGTGCCTCTGCACACTAGATTACAGGCGGTAGCAGTTCGAGTTTCTTTCCAATTGGATATTACTGTCTGTTCGCTTTATTTGCCACCGGATGAGGTCTTTGGGGTTGGTGACCTGGAGGACCTGGTTCGACAGCTTCCTGCCCCGTTCCTCTTGCTGGGCGACTTTAACAGCCACCATGTCCAGTGGGGAGGACCTAATACTGACAACAAGGGAAGGATCCTTGAGGAGTGGATGCGGAGGGGGTCCGTTTGCATCCTGAACGATGGAGCCATGACACACTGTAACTTGGCAACGGGCAATTGGTCAGCGGTGGACTTAGCCTTTTGCTCGCTGGCCATCCCAGTTCACTTCACTTGGGCTGTCACTGCCGATCTGCATGGAAGCGATCACCTCCCCATTGTGTTGTCCACAACACAAGGGGGTTCTGTGGCTTCCAGGCCAGCCCGGTGGGCGCTTAAGCGTGCTGAATGGTCAGCCTTTGCTGAGGCTGCTGTGTTTCAGCGTGCGGTTGAGGACTTTTCTGATGTGGATGAACTTTCCACTCATTTCACTGATGTCGTCCTTGCTGCTGGTCATGCTACTATCCCGCGTACGTCCACACAGCCGCGGCGGGTTCCTGTTCCGTGGTGGACGCCTGCTTGCGGGCAGGCCATTCAGGCCCGCCGGCGAGCGTTGCGTGCATTCACGGTCAGCCAGACTACGGGCAACTTTGTAGCGTTTAAGCGCTGTCGTGCCCGTGCCAGGTATGTCATCCGTGAGGCTAGACGTGCTTCGTGGGCAGCTTATGTTTCGTCGATCACGCGCTCCACGCCTTCTCAGCAGGTGTGGCGGAAGGTGCGCCAGATTTCGGGGAGGAGCGTGCCTTCCCCGGTTTCACAGCTGAAGGTGGCGAATACCGTGATCTCTTCTGTGCCAGATATCGCCAATTGTCTTGCGTCTGCATTTGCGCGGGTCTCGAGTGATGACCATTATGATCCTGGTTTCCTCGGGATTAAGCGTAGAGAAGAGGCTCGCTTTCTTGACTTTCGCTCCGATGGGCTAGAGGAGTACAATTTACCGCTTACCTGGCAGGAATTTGTTTCAGCTTTGTCCAAGTCGCATGACTCCACCCCGGGGCCTGATGATATTCACTATCAACTGTTGAAACATCTGCCTCTTGCCTCCCAGCAGTTCTTGCTGGGGATGTTCAACCGTGTGTGGGCAGAGGGCTCTATTCCAGCAGCATGGAAGACAGCAGTGGTCATCCCGATTGTAAAACCGGGCAAAGTCCCTACTTCTCCTTCCAGTTATCGCCCAATCGCTCTGACTAGCTGTGTCTGTAAACTTATGGAACGGATGGTCAGTGAGCGGTTGGTGTGGGTGTTGGAATCACGGGGATTCTTATCTGTGTCCCAGTGTGGCTTTCGACGGTTTCGGTCAACTATCGATCATCTAGTTGCCCTTGAATCAGATGTGAGGGAGGCTTTTCGCCTGCGTCATCGTCTGGTTCAGGTTTTCTTTTACTTGGAGAAGGCGTATGATACGACGTGGCGTTATGGGATTCTCCGTAATCTCTATAACTATGGCTTGAGGGGACAGATGCCACTGTTGCTTTCTGCTTACCACTCAGGCCGTTCTTTTCGCGTTCGTGTCGGGGCGACTCTTTCCCGCCCGTTTGTCTTGGAGAATGGTGTGCCTCAAGGTGGTGTTCTTAGTGTTGTCTTGTTTGCTATAGGGATCAACCCCATTGCTCAGCAAGCTGCTGTTCCCCAGTCATTGTTTGTCGATGACTTCGGCCTGCGCTTTCGGGCAGCTCGCATGCAGACCTGCGAGCGGCAGCTACAGCTGGCAATTAACAAAGTCCAGACCTGGGCGGTAAGTAATGGTTTCCGGTTTTCTCCGGACAAGACTGTGTGCATCCACTTTTGCCGCCAACGAACACTGCACCCGGATCCTTGCCTGTACTTGGGGCAGGCACAAATTCCTGTTGTCCCACAGGCACGTTTCCTGGGTCTGGTGTTCGATTCCAGGTTGTCTTGGCTTCCACACTTACGCCAGCTTAAAGACAAGGCTTTGCGGGCGCTTAACATCTTGCGGGTCCTGTCGGGGACTTCATGGGGTGCCGATCGCGCTGCCATGTTGCGCCTCTACCGAGCCCTTGTCCGCAGTAAACTTGATTATGCGTGTATGGTCTATGATTCGGCTAGTGACTCCACTCTCCAGATGTTGGACACAGTGCATCACAGTGGCCTGCGTGTGGCGACTGGGGCTTTTCGAACTTCCCCAGTGGTCAGCCTCTATGCTGAGGCCTCGGAGCCACCTTTGGCCATTCGTCGGCGACAGCTTGCCATTCAGTATGCTGTGCGTTTGCGTGCTGTGCAATCCAGTCCTGCTTGGTCCATGGTTTTTGGGCCAGACTTGCGAGTCGGTAGACGCAGGGTGGGTAAGGGTGATTTCCGCGATAGGCTCCAGCAGTCCTGTCAGGAGATAGCCTTTGAAATGCCCTGCGTCTTGAGGCTTGAGAGAATGCCAGTTGCCCCTTGGCTTGTCCCAGGTGGCAGTTTCATTTTTGCTCTGGCGTCCCTCCCGAAGGGTTCCACTCTACCAGCAAGGTACTTACAGGAGTTCCGGCGGCTGAGTTCTCAGTACGCCGGTTATCAGCGCCTGTTTACTGATGGGTCGAAGTTCGACGTTGGCGTGGCGTGTGCTTGTGTGTGTAAGGGTGTAACGGTTGCCCATCGCCTTCCATCAGGCTATTCTGTGTTCTCTGCAGAGCTTTTGGCTCTTGGTTTGGCGGTGGAATGGATCCTTGACCTTCAGGGCACGCATTTCATTGTCTTTAGTGATTCCATGAGTGCCCTGGAGTCCTTGGCGAATTACAATCCTCGGAACCCCTTGACACAACGTGTCCAAGCTTTGCTTTCCCGCTTGCCTGGCCAGCGGAAAACCGTGCTTTTCTGCTGGATCCCGGGCCATGTTGGGATAGCAGGGAATGAACAAGCTGATTCTGCTGCGAAAGGGGCCCTTTCTGGCCCTCTCGGTTGGGATCTCAGCCTTGTTCCCTCAGATGCCTTTCCAACTCTGCGTCTGAGGTTACACGCTTTTTGGCAAGCCTTGTGGGACAGACAAGACGGTAATAAGTTACGGGCCATTAAAGGCACTGTCGAGGAGTGGCACTCGGCGTGTCGCCGCAGTCGCCGTGAGGAGGTTGTGTTCGCCCGTTTGCGAATTGGTCACACCCGGCTTACTCACTGTTTCCTTTTGCGGGGGGTTGACCCTCCTGAATGTTCTTGGTATCGACGGCCACTTACGGTCCGGCACTTACTTGTTGATTGTCGCCATCTTGATGGTGTTCGTCGTCGGTTCCATCTTCCGCACGACATTGCGCGTCAGTTGGGCGATAAGTCTGTCCTCCTGTCCGGTGTTTTTCAATTTTTGCAGGAGGTACAGATGTATGACAAGATTTAGATTAGGGGTTTGAATAACATCTCTGTAATGTGTGGTGCAGTGGCAACCCGGACCACTGCACTGTGACTGAGGTTGGCGCTAATGACCAAGTTGTCGACGCGCCATTAAGCCTCAATCCCCCCCCCAAATTCCGTTTCGCTAAAACGGATTTGACAAAATTTTACGTACACGAAATTTAATACCTTATTTCGGTAATGGTAAAGTTTAGCGACCTACATAGGAAAACTATTACCCTTATTTCTATGTAGAATAAGCCCAGTTAATTTATTAGCGTTTTGAAAACTGGCAATACAGACGGAAAAACGTCCGCTTTAAATATAATTGTTTAGAATGCTTGGGCGTCCAGTCAATGCCAAGGTTCTCTGAGGCAAAAGCTGTTAATCTGCTTACTTTTTGGCGAAACGGGATTTGGCGAGACGAGACGTAACCTTGGGTACAGTGTAAAGAAGGTTTCAAGTTAGAGGTCAAACAGACTCCGAGATCGTTGATTTCTGAAACAGAAGGTAATGGGTGGTCCTTTAAGTGGTATTCAAAGGGACTAGTTTTGAGACCGACGCTGAACATCTGACATTTAAGTATAGAAAGTGGAGGCTGCCAATCCGTACTCCAGCTCGAGACGTAATTGATCGAATCACTCAGCGAGCCAACAATGTTCGTAGCCAGTTTTAGGTCATCCGCGAATTTGAACTGATGTTAAAAAAGTAGGCGTTAAATCGTTTAAATAAATTACGAAAATAAGAGGTCCCAGTACGAACCCCTGTGGCACCCCGCTCACCAAAGATAGTGAGCTGAAGTGTGAATCACCAATAACCACTCTCTGAGAGCGATTACTAATAAAGGCCGAAATTTGAAAATAAAGTAAGACGCACAATGCTTATCTGTGGCCAAAAGAGCCAGCCATTTGCTTTACTTCTTTAAAAAGCATCTTTCTATTCGGAGCACTTGTGTCTCGAATAAGATTATTAGTGTCTTTATTCGACGTTTTGTGGATTACTGCGCCTAAATTTGGTCACCAGGATACCAGAAATACATTGCTTGTGCGGAAAAAATGCAAATTGTGTACACTTTATAGCACAGATGCGAGTGAACCGACCCGATAATAGTAGGTCCCTGGAATGTGCTAACATCGTTGCTATTAATTTGTAATGGCCACCATCTTAAAAACAGGCGACAATTTTTAAATTATGCTTATTATCGTCCAATTTCCTTCAAATCTAGAACAGACGAAATAGTTTATACCAATTGAAATAACGAATGTGCCATCGTCGCCATTGGTCTCTAATAGCCGCCATCTTCAAATCAGGTGGCCATTTTGAAATTATGCTTACTCTCATCCCATTTCCTTCATATTTAATACGTAGAAGAAATAGTTAATACATGGTAAAAAATTAATGTGCCATCGTCGCTATTAATCTCTAATTGCCGCAATCTTGATGTCAGGTATCCCGTTTGAAATTATGTTTTTAATAGTTCGACTTTCTTTAAATTAAAAATGGAGACGAAATAGTTGATACCAAGTGAAACAGTGAATGTGCCATCGTTACTAGTAATCTCTAATGGCCACCATCTTGAAATCAGGTGGCCATTTTGAAATTCTGCTTAAAATCATCCGATTTCCTTCAAATTTAGAATCTAGATGATATTACAAACAAAAGTGATTCCAGTGTTCAGTAAAAAAAGGGGTTAAATGATTGAATTTTCACTTGTTAAAATGTACACTGATAAAAATTGATGATTTTTAATTGAAATAATCAAATGTACAACTGAGAAATTTCCATCTGTTTAAGTGCTGTTGTGCTTTTGGAATCATATATTTAAAACTTAAAGCACAACAGCACTTAAACAGATTCAATTTTCTCAATTGTACATTTGTATTTCAATTAAAAATCATCAATTTTATCCGCATACATTTTAACAAGTGAAAATTCAATCATATAATCCCCTTTTTTACTGAACACTTGACGTTTATGTTTGTAATATATATCCACCCAAAACCAAAACTGGTAGAAAAACCCGCCAAGTTTCCGAAAACGATCTGCCTTTGAAGGTAGTGATATTATTCATCGAATGAAAGGCCGCCAAGGTCAATCCTATTAGCCAAGTTAATCGCACCGACTAATAGTTCGAATGTTAAATGAAAACTTGAAGATTGCTACTCGGTGTAGCAATCTTCAAGTTTTCATTTAACGTCGAAAGTATTATTGGGTGCTATTAACTTTGCTAATAGGATTGACCGTGGCGGCCTTTCCTTGGTTGAATGATATCATTACCTTCAAAGGCTGATCGTTTTGGGAAACATGGCAGGTGTACCAGTTTTGGTTTTGGGTGGATATCACAACTTTCATAGGACTGTGAACGTACACAAGGGTACACCGTGTTATCGTCATCTGTACCTTTTTCTCTAGAGGAATTTTATTTCTATAAATTTTCACATTTCTAATTTTCCATTTTACCATTGCCAATTGGTGTCGGCGGCCACTTACGGTCCGGCACTTCCTTGTTAATTGTTGCCATCTTGATGGTTTTCGTCGTCGTTTCCATCTTCCGCATGACATTGTGCGTCAATTGGGCGATAAGTCTGTCCTCCTGTCCGGTGTTTTTCAATTTTTCCAGGAGGTACAGATGTATGACAAGATTTAGATTAGGGGTTTGAATAATATCTCTGTAATGTGTGGTGCAGTGGCAACCCGGACCACTGCACTTTGACTGAGGTTGGCGCTAATGACCAAGCTGTCGACGCGCCATTAAGCCTCATCTGCCCCCCCCCCCCCCATTGCCAATTAGCCGTTAGATTAGCCAAATTGCCACGGCTTAGTTTATTGTATGACCACTCTTCACTTGCTTAAGTTGCTTTAATCCCATTTTGGCACACAGTGGCTAACAATCACTGATTTCGTTCGCTTCGTTCACTCAATTAGCGCATCCCCTTCAGTTGTTTTGTGTATACCTGCACCTTCCCCTTAACTTTTCAAGATTTCATTGACATTTAGTCATACAGAAACCCCCAAAGGTCGCTGTTACTAAAACAGCAGAACGTGAAGCATTTTATTTTTGGGTTATTACGCAAAAACCCCGTTAGCTCGTGGCTGCTCGTATTGTTGCGTAACCATCATCTAACGTGCATCCTTTTATTCTTACACAATCCACGGCAACGTTAATGTTTCCTTATTTTGTCCTTCGTTATAGTTCAGTTTTTAGTTCGTGCAGGCTTTTACAATAAATCTGAAGACCAGTGTTGATTGTTCAAGACATTGTTGCTTGTAATCTTTGGTTGCAACTTGGAAAAGAAACGAAATTTAAATTCGCTGGTGGCGAATTTCAAAACCCTCCCACGCATTTGTCCTGACCCCTACGCCTACAACTCTCAAACCAACAAAAGGACCATGCTCAGCTCACCATGCATCCGTGTGCCAAAATTCAGCTACGTAGGCCTTCTCAATTTTGCGCTAGCCATGAGCAAAAAATCTATGGCATTTAACATGGGAAAAATCTTATTAGCTAGCCAGCTAGCTAGGCAGTAACATAAAAACGTTATTGACGCATCTTTTTCTCGATGATTGGTGGACACTCATCCTTTAAATTTTAGTTTTTCTTAATCTCTGACCCTTCCCCTTACATTTTCCAAAATTTGAAACATTTCTGTCGAATTGGGATTTATCCTAAACATGCTAAAATATGATTTCAGTTGCTTACAGTTAACAGACACATGTCTGCTAGTGAGCCGCCTTTTTATCATTAACAATCAATTGTTTAACAATTGGATGTCTACAATGGGATGATCTACTGTTACTTAGCGGCGACACACTAGCGTGTGTCGTCACTAGTAATCTGTAGTGGCCGCCATCTTGAAAACATGTGGCCATATGACACATTTTTATTAGCTTTGAAATTAATTTGCAATAATATTAAAGTTACGACCTCGTTATTTCTCTGCCCTTGGAATAAATAGTGACACGTCCTTCGTGTAGCTAGAAAGGGTTTCAAAAGAAAGAACAGCAGCTGCACAGTAAGCATTCTTTCGGGGTGTAACTATCGCCCTCGCGTAACAGAAAGCGGCAACAAAGCAATCGATTATTGGCGTTTTTGGGACCATATTGTGCAACCTAAACGTGTGTCTTAGCTTTCACCCAAGATCCGGTCGGTAGAGTAGTCTAGTCATGACACATTTTCTTGTGAGCACCAATAATGATGACGTCAACAGCCATTCATGATGACGTTACACGCGCGCGAATTTTAGAACAATGTGAATAACGTTAGGGTTTTGAAGTGGAACATGCAGAGGGAAAGTTTTGAGAACTTTCTGTCCCAGCGTTTAATGTAGGCTGGCCAAAAAGACCTTCTCATCATATTCATTTTCATAACTCATGGAAAAATCCAGGATAAATTCTTTTCAATGGAGTTCGTTGCATTTCAACGGAAATATGATAACTAAAACCAGTTCCTAAAATGACGAGGGTTAAGGCCCTGACCAAAGTTTGAAACCATGGAAAACATTAGGTGAGTTATAAACTAGATTACAATGTAGCCTATGTATGTTCAGCTACTGCCATTGAAAATTGGTTGGTTTTCCAAGGGTAGCGTGACGGAGTTATCGATTAATCACAACAGGACGTCCTCATGGTAATAGCGTTTACTGTGTGCCACTGATATTCATTGTAGGCTAGTATTAAACGCACCACAACCTGGAGAAACTAGTGCATAACGTGCTTGGGTAAAATGAACTTTCCGCTGCCTGTATTATGCTGGTCGTTATCATACATATATTTTACGAAACTGAAATTATGCAACGATTTTTGTTAGGAGCACAGCTGTAAGTAATTTGTATTACTCGGGGTACGGGAATTTAAAAAGGGCCTCAAACTAATTTAGTACAGTGAAAAACGGGGAGGGGGACTTTAAACGGCCCTAAAAGGTAACTATATCTACTTCAATGACACCACGGCAAATCTCCCAATTTTTGTACTAATCGACGCCTCTGTTCATTCTCTTACCACTTTTCAACATTAAACCTGTTGAAAATGTGTCTTCTAAAGTTTTCAAAATAAATTGCTGAAAAGACCTAAAACGGTAGTCACAACCATGCTAAAGTGACGGCCGTGTTTCTGGATTGAGGCACAGCAAGAACGAAAATAATTGTTCTTTCGTGGTGAATAACCTATCCAAATTACCTTTATCTAACATTAACAAATTGTTGAAAAGCGAAAATGGTTGAAAAGGCCTAAAACGGTAGTCACAACCATGCTAAAGTGACGGCCGTGTTTCTGGATTGAGGCACAGGCAAGAACGAAAATAATTGTTCTTTCGTGGTGAATAACCTATCCAAATTACCTTTATCTAACATTAACAAATTGTTGAAAAGCGAAAATGGTTGTTATTGTGGTTAGGCTAGTTTTAGTTCATTTTAGTTCTGATTTTTAGAACATTAATTCATTGCGGCAGAAAATTATTCTTATTAGTTTTATTTTGCCCCACAAATCACGTTTTCTTGCTACGCCTGCTTCCTGAAACCTGGCTGTCACTTTTTGACATTTTTTTTTTAGAAGTTCTGGGGATAGATGAGTGTTTTCATCTATGTTTACCCCTCCCCCAAAGTGCCCCCTTTTTGGGATTAAAACCTTTTCTGCCCATCACTACACTACTTTCTTAGCCGTTATTGGCCCTTTTTTGGCCCTTTTACAACACCGCTCTAGCTAATGTCGGCCATTTTTTTCAGAAATAGGGCACTTTGCTATACCTCCTCCCCCCCCCCCCCCCATGTGTGCAGGTCCCTGGGTTTTATGATGCGAAACAGTAAAGGATAAAGAGCGTCGATTTGCATAAAAATGAAGTGGTTGAAGTGTGGTGTTAATTTATAGACAATTTGCAGTTTTAGGACCAATTATAGGATATTTAGTACGCGTTCTCTCAGCTCCAAGTTTGGCCCTGGCTTTTATAGATTTTTTTTTACTTCAAGTGGTGATCAGTTTGGGGTGGGGAGTATAATGACATTAAACACAAATTAAACAAGTTGCACATGCAAACCATGCATACCTGTCAGGGAAGAGTTTCCCCAGTGGGACAAACTCCACGACCTGCTCTTTGAAATTCGAGCCAAAGCTACTGACCTAATTTAACCTATAGTATTAGCTATGCGTATTGGCGAATTGGCAAGTCTTGAATACACTGCACGACTTCAAGGGTAAAAATTCCCTCCTGTGGTGGCGTATTGCAAGGGTTGGCCTAATCATATTTACAGAATTCTGTTTACCAACTGGGGGGGGGGGGGGGGGGTGCCACTAATGATATTCTGAAATAACACCTGGGCATCTTTATCTATTGCTTCCCAAGCACGTCACGTATAACTTCGGCAAGAATAATTTTTTAACCAGGTTATCACTCTGTGGGACTCCTTCCCACCCTCTCTTTCGGCCTCAAGCATTTATCCTGTTGAAGAATGTAGGGATGTAGGAATGTAGGAATGTATACATAGGTGAATTTAATGAATTGTCAATTGAATATGTTGAATGGCACCTGCACGATTACCACCGATGTAGGGCGATTGATTCCTTTTGTGGTTTATAAAATATTTGGACAACTTGTAAAAAAAAATCTTAGCATATACACAGAATATAATAACCCTGTATAAATTTATTATTTATTTTTTGTAGTATCGACTTTAATGATATATTGTCCAGGATGTTGAGGCTACACTTTTTGAATTAAATTTATATCGATAACCACTAATATTCATAAGCCATGTAACAAAAAATGATTAACAAAAAATATTATGTAAGGTATTTAAAAATTGCTCAGCACAGTTTCATCGCGTTATTTCCCAAGTCAAGTTAAAGTTAAAACAACACGGCAAAAAGCCAAAAAGCCATGTTTGGTGGTTCTCCATTACTTTTGCGCGTAAGGTGAAATATTTGGGCTTAACTCTGGCAGAAAATAATGCCAAGTCTTTATAAAATCAAGAACGTTCAAGTAAAACGACCAAATTAAAAATTAAAACGCGTGGATTGAATCTGTTCTGAGGTATGGTATTGAAGTCAATGGCTTCGCATCAAGCTCTGGATTATCTAAACTTCAAAAGCACAAAATAAAATGATAAAGATTCTTTTTACAAGTAAAATTTGTGAAAACACTAATGAATTATTCGCTAATATGAATATTGTAAGGATCATTCAATTGATTGTATGTTGCGACCCTCAATAACTAGGTTACTATAGCCACTGAAGTTCAAAACTAACGATAAGTCTTACGCCTTGTACTTTAGGAAAAACACTTACGTACACACTACCAGTCGTAAAAAATGTGTATCGAGAAGGTAACACTGTGCCAAAACTTATCACCTTGCCTGAACATATACGTAACGTTGAAAAATTACTAGAATTGAAAAGACGCTAAAAGCACATATGAGCCTTAAAAATATTTACAGCTGAGCCATCATTTTTTTCTCCTTTCCGGTGAAACTTTGTACCGATTTTTGCTGTGGTTATAAACTTTATATTTCTCTGATCTACTCTGTTTATCCACAGACTTGCTTGTAATTTTGTTATTGCCTTCTACTTTATTTCACTGTATTAGTAAGCTAGTATTATTAAGTTTCTATTATGACTCGTATGGGAAAAAAAATATCAATATTTCCAAATGGGACCAAATCAGGAAAAAATATGCATAGTGGGTAAAAAAATAAAAGCGCGAGTGGGTATAGATTGTGCTTAGGCGCCAACGAAGTCGTAGTTGATGGTGCTATTTTACTGGAGCTTTTTGTGTGTTGTCGCGTTTATTTTGTGTGTCACTTAGGTTAGGTTGTATGCCTTAGCCCGAATTTAACCGGGCAGGAGAAGTAACCCCATACAACGAGTAAACTATATTTTGTAGTTGAACCCGATTATTTTATTAAGTGCAATACGTGTCTTGTTGCTCCAGTCAACAATGATCTGCCTGCTGTGCCTCCTTCAAAGAGTACAGTCAAGTAACTGAGAGCAGTTTCAGTGAGAAATATTTTGCTTATCTTATAATGTAAACGTGATAAATTGTATCATAAACACCTATAAACTGCCTATAGACTGTAAAAATCAATTCGATAAAAAAGGAGGTGAACCGTAACATTTATAATTCATTTTCGAATATTACTTCTGCCCAGGGAGGGTGTTTAGGCCCAAATCCAATCCAAAATCATCTACGTTTATGCGATCATTCACGGACGTGATTTGGGTTCAATATACCATTAACGCAATGCCTTTATTCTCATTTGTTCAGGAATTTAAGTTTATTAGTTTACTAGTTTAGTCTGCTTTAGGTAGGTATGCAGCTTTTAGTTAATTTTAATGCAGAAAAACCACGATTTAATGGGATGAAAATTGAATGCATGAATGTTTTAATAAATTTCCAGCATAAACTATCTAAAATCCCATTAAGGTCAGAAATCGTAAAAATCCAAACCCCCTCCCCCCCCCTTCCCGAGGAGGGCTGTAACTAGGTAATTTCATGGTTTGTGGCCTTAAAGAGGTAGGTCGTAGCTTTAGCAGAGAGCTGTTAATAGGCGATTAGTAGTAGGTGGAATACAGCAGGAATGTAATTCGCGGTGAGGAACTGATTAACAGGAGAGATTGCTAAATAAGAATAAATCACAAGGTAAAGGGTAAAAGAAGCAAACGGTCGACATTAAAGACTGGCCTTGTGAGGGCACAAGATACTAATCTGCGAAAGAAAAAAGACAACTGCCCCGACAGCGCTCCCGGCTGGTGGATACTGGCTGCAGGTTCCAGCCGAGCTAAGTAGCTGTTCAGGCTTTCTCAGTGGTGACCTAGAGGTCACAAACATATGCAAGGAGGGAAAGCAACATGGCTCTTGGCCTCCCAGTGTCGCAGTGGTTACCAGCCTAGTCAACGGGAAGTCCTGGGTTCGAGTCCCAGTCGGGGCAGTTGTCTTTCTTTCTCAGAGTAGTGTATCTTGTGTCCTCACAAGGCCAGTCCGTAAGGAGAGATTCCTTTTCTCCTTACCTTAACTAACTTAATTAGCTTTTAATAAACTCGTCACACTAAACAAGTGAGAAATGGTTGCTAGTTAGTCGAAATCTTCTAGTGTTTAAATCTTAAAAGCTGTTTGCTGGATTTTATTATATAGATCAGAGTAGAAGTGGGTTTTATTTCATTGAACTTTTTTTTATTTGAAGGATAGGTCACTAGGCTGCAGACTCTTTATTAATAAGAATTTGTAGCTAACCCACAGGGTTTTGACCCAATATATTGATTTTATTTAATTAGGCAGAGTGGGTGTGCTAAATTTGTTGTAGTGAGGATGTGACCACTTATTTCGATAATACAAGATTCAACTGTTATGCTTAATTCTCTTGAGCCATCACTAGGAAGCTAGGGTACTTTTTAGCAAAAGCTTCACATGTTAGGCAATAGTAAGTTTGTTCCTGTACTAGCCTTAGTAGTTCCAAGGGCTCAAACTGTTTAAATCGAACCCTCGGTACCAACTGCTAGACCCATCCGAACAATGGGTTCCAGCAAAGGGATTACACAATGTCAAGTGGCCATGTGCAAAGAGCAGTTCCCACTGGTTAAGCATTGGGTGTGCTCCCGGCATGGCAATTGGCTCTCAGTCAATTACTGTTGATAGCTTTTAAAAGGACGAGTGATCCATCTCTTCCCGTAATGTCAATGTGCACCGTAAAGTGTTGGCTTCGAGGTGTTTATTGCATTACGATGTAATAGCCCGTTACATCTCCCCTCCCCTTATTTTTTTGAGAAGGAGTGATAACTTACAATCTCCTTACTTGCATTGAGGCGTTAGAAAAATTCGGATCAAAGACATTTATTCAGTGCGGGCTTTATAAACTTAGTTTCACATCTTTTGTACAAAACTCCTTATGGTGGGCCATGAACTTGTATTATTTTTATATATCGACATTTAAACAACTTCCTCCCTCCGAAACCCTTAGTATGGGTCGGGAACCAAACAAAAAATGAATGAATTGTGCACATCTTTCATTTATCGGTCCTTTTAATACACGGAAGTCATTTTTCCACCCACTTGGAAACCCCAATTGACTGTTGTAACTATTGCCACAAAGAGTTAATGGAAAACATTCACTGTTGAAAGTTCAACATCACACCTCTGCACTTATTTTCGGGCGTTCTTCCTGGTTGCCTTCTCGGTTCCATCAAAGTCCAATTTTTCACTCAACATTATGGTTGTGCTTGGAGAATCTGTCTTGGTTGAAGTAATTTTCCAAGTGGCTCCCGAAATATTGGCCGCGACTTTGGCATTGCCCTCTGTGTACGCCATGGAGTGATGCGCGTGGGATCCCCCACAAGTTCTTCATAGGAACAAAAGATCATTCGCGTAGTTGGGATAGGACCACCTTTCCCCAACTGAAATTCGTACTCTCGCAGATCCTCCAATCGCCATGGACCAAAAGCACTTGCATCCTTCCTCCGTCCACGCCTAGGAATGGAAATGGGCCCTCTGAGGAAGTGGTATCTGGATCCCTCTGGACTCCTTGGTGACAGCGTTCTTTCTGGCCAGTTCTCCTCTCCTCCCGGCAGAGTGGTGGTGCCTGTTCCTCTCCTTGCGTCATTTGCCTGAACCCGGAGAATTACTTGCTGTTTCCCCCAACGTTGGGGCCGGGAGACCGGTATGGAGGGTGATCGGTTACCGGTTTTACATCGCTCCTCTCTGGCTTGTTGATGGCGGCCGATGACTTGGGTTTCTTCCAGCACGGAGGCGGTCAGTGATGGGGTGCTCCATACCTTGGTGTTAGCACCTTCCGTCCATCTGTGGCTATTGTGGTCGGCCTTCTCTTCTCCATCCTGCTGCTGGTTTCTTCAGAACTGAGAAGTTAGTTACCGGCTCTCTGAGTATTGGCTGCCACTGCAGTTGTGAGATGTCTGTCCGTAGGTCCCCCCTTTTCTCCCGTTTTCTTTGGGGTCCTTGCTTGCCACTGGTTGTGATTTTGGAAATTTGCCCCGCGATTTTTGTGCCAATCACCAGGAAACCACGTTCGGACTATATGTTCTCGCCTCCACATGTTTCAACCCAGCTCTGTGTGTGGTGCAACGGCAACCCGGGCCAATGCACTGTGACTGAGGTTGGTGATAATGACCTAGCTGTCGAAACCTGTTGATAAATAAGGATTCCGGCCGCCAGAAACTCGCCTAAGCGGTAAAACTTAGCGCTGGTTTTTGGTCATCGAATTGGCAAACCTGACGTAGGATTCATTGCTAAAGTATTAGTATCATTCCAAAGTTGAAAAGTTAGCAGTGTGCATTGTTAGCAGTGGCCTCTTAACCGACACAGTTCGGTGTCAATTTTTATTACTGAAAAATGTCAAATACTACGACGTGTGTGTATATCTTCTCATTGCAGTTCATTTTGTTAGGGGACGGGAGGCTTAAACCCTTGCGCGATTTTAGCTGAATGAAATAATACCCGTTGTTTAGAAACAGATAATAAAATAATGTTGAGTAAAATTGGGTACAATGTGCACTGCCAACCGATAAGCTGCTATTATTGCATCGCGATTATCCACTGTTGGTACCCCTCCTCCAAATGCTGGTAGCAGCCATGCGATGAATGAGGTGAATATTACGTGGTTGCCAAGTCATCGTTTTAAAGCAAGATTGAGACACAAATATTTGAATTATTTTCTCTAGTTTACTGTTACTGAAAGCAACAGAATAAAATTGAATTAGGTAGAAACTTGAAATACAACGACGTGGGAGTACACGTGTGTAACTCTTGCTTCTACTCCACCACCTGTCAAAGATTGTCTGGGAAAAAAAGGTGTGGGTTTGACGTTCATGCCAGTTGACTTAACCACGCCAAACTCTTCTTTTACCTCAGCTGCAGTGGTACGAGGCATTTGCTGCCTGACACTTAGCAATCTAGATCTTCCTACCCACCTTTCCCACGACAAAAATAGTCATTAAACAAACGCCAAATGCGCCAATGCTGTAGTCCACAGTTGATAAAAAATAACACGGTAGCCATTCAACCATACATTTTGTGCGGTTTACTACAATTGTACTGGATGGTTGTTGATGACAGTTTAGGGTAACGGCTTAACGTAAACACTATTCGTCGAACCTTGCTGTTTGAAACGTTACAAATGCAGACGTAGAATTTTGGACATCCTTTTTTAATATATTTTATTTACGCAATTTGGTATTCAGTATTCAATCTTTTTCTAACTTCCACGTTACTGTTAATCTGTTATTTTCTTGTGCTGGAATTGTCAGTACAGAGTCGAAGGACTCGAAAGGTAATAAAATAACAATAACATTTTTACTTATTGTTACGAGCAGTGAAGTTATTTGTTCTCGTTGGTCCGTTGCCACTAGACCTTGTTGATGGACGTTCCTGAAATTGAGGTTAACAAGAAAAAAAATTTGGTCAACAATCACGTCATGTATTCTTGAGGCATTGCTGGGCGATTGTTGCTGATTGTTGGAAATGTCGATTTTCGTTAATTTAATGCATTTAGGACCCAGCATGGGATTTAAAAAGCTTTAACAAACGCACGAATTAATTTACTTTCTTCACAACACACTTCTCATATTTGTAGCAGACTTCCAGAGAAGGCCATCCCCAACCAAACATTAAAAAAATTCTTTGTAGCAGCCTTATGTTAACTTTTTGTTTATTTTGCTTTTTTCTTATAAATCTTATTTTCATTACAATTGCTGTGATTTTTTTTATAATAATTCCTGCGATATTTTTATCATTATGCTTGTGATTTTGTATGATAATTCCTGTGGTTTTTTTTGAACAGATACGGTAGTGCTATGGCGATTCCAAAGGACTTAAACACTTGGTGGGATCAAAAATCCTCAAGAGAAAAACTCTTCACCAAAATCAAACCCAAGATGTTTGGAGCCAAATTCATAAGTGGGACTGTTCCAGAGAAAACGGCTAATTCCTCACTTGTTTCTGCGGTTCAAGAGAAGTTCAACGATCGTAAATTTGTGACGAAACCGCAAACGCCAGTGGCTAAGAAACCATCGATTGTATCAATTCTTAGTGAAACCGGACTTATTGAATCCTTCCCAAAAACTAAAGGGAAAAGGGATAGAGATGATGAGACGATTGTAACATCTGTGACGTCATCCATGTCATCAATGCAAGTTGTAACTGAGTTGACAGAAACTGTTTACAAAGCCAGGAAAGTTATTGGGAAAGTGGTACAGGATGAAGTTCGAGAAACTATAACGGATATTCAAAGTGATGAAAAGTCCGTGGATTCGGATGATGCTTCAGAACTGGCTGAACCCAAGGCAGATAATCGGAAACATAAAGGAGACAATGAGAGAATTTATGGCCAAAACCATGAAAAAAGTGCAGATATTAAGAATAAGAACGTGAAATCAAAATGGAAGGCTGACATGGAAATGATAATGGCAAAACAATCCACCAATCAAACAAGGGAAGATATATTGACTCAGAAAGACTCATCCTTAAAAGCCAAACAGAAGTTACGAGACAAGATCAAATTAGAAGATGATTATGATGATGATAAAGAATTGGATGACAATATCAAACGCCAATCGAACTACAATCGTAAACATATGAAGCAACAGGAGGAAAATTCTCTGGAACCGGATCACAGACTACATCGATCAGGTAAATTTCATGGTTTGATTGTGGACGATCACGATGATTCAACAAAACCCATACTCAATGTAAAACCCCATACTATCCAATGTCTTGATGAAGAAGAGGATGAAGAAACGGAGGAAGACATTTCTGCAGAGTTTAGTCCCAAAAATAAGCCAATGAAGCAGCGTGGGCAACAGCCTCAGTTTATGGTTGAAGAACTTGATGACAATCCCAAGTTTAAGCGCGGCTCAAAAGCTCCTAAGGAAAAACCCAAGTTGTTTGTTCGTCCTCCAAGCCGTGAATCAGTTGATACAGAACAAGAGGAAGAAATTGAACTGGCAGAAACCATTCCAAGCGTAGAAAAACACGAACGCAAAATGATGGGTTACCCTAAGAAAGTAACTAGCCGAGCACCGACACCTTACTATCACCATGAAAGTGATCCTGCAGAAGACGAGGACGAAGTCACTCAACAGAAACAAGAGGCAAAAAAGAAAAGGAATAGATCTGAAGCCCAAACAACTTTAGATGACGAGGAATTTCTTCGCATTGCAGAGGAATCTGTTCTGAAAAGGCCAGCTAAAGGCAAGAAAAAGATGGCTACTACATCTCGTCAGTCAACACCATACCAATCAAGAGATTACCAGAAGCCTGAAGAGCCTAGTAAAGCAGGACGGAAGCGCACAAACGCGTCTTCAATTCCTTACTACCTGGATGGAATGTCAGATGAAACACATGGCCCGGAAATAGATTTTGGAGAAGACGCAGTTCTGGGCAAAAAGAAGAAAATTAATCGGCAAGCTACAGCTGATGAAGAAACAAACAGTTATTTGATTAACAAGAAAAAGAAGGAAAAGCGTGGACATTTGGCATCAGGAACCATCTATGACCAGCCTGAGAAAAAGATTAACAAACAGGAAGATAAAAAGAAAAGCAAAAAGGTTTTGGAAAAGGAAGAGAGGGGACCTACCAAGGCAGACACTGCCAAACCAGACAAAAAGAAATCTAATAAAGCTCCTCACCAGGAAGAAAATGCACTGGGAAATTTACCTTCACCTCATAAACACAAAGCCGACCACAAGACTGTAAAAGTGGTAAGTGACGAAATTAAAAATGAAGATGCAGCTTTTCCAGAAATAATTCAGAAGACTATGGAATACCTTGCAGAGGAATTAGCCATATCTGGAAATACATCGGGAAAGAAAAGCAAAACGACGGAGAAAACCTTGCGAAAGTACCAGACTGAATTAATGAAATTAATGGGACAAGCAAGTAATAAACCCATTATTAATGAAGAAAGACAAGTTCAAAAGCGCAAGCATGATACAACGGAAACCACAGAGGAAGGGAGATCGACTTTAACAGACACGGAATCGGGCCGTCGTTCACGTGCTTCAACTTCTAGTATAGCATCAGCTGGTTCGTCCTCCGTGAAATCTACAACTCCAATTTCGAGAGTGGAGCACAAGCGCAAACGCAGAACACTTGAAATCACATTGCATGTGGCTACTTTGTCGTCAGTCAATGAAGAGGAGCAGCCGCCATACAGAAGCAAGAAACATTCAACAACAGTAAAATCGGAAAAAGAACCTATAGATGATGCACAGATTTCCATGCTACCATTTGTCAAAATGGCTGAGTCTACTCATCAACCATCTGTTCCACTTCAAAGTCACCATTCCATAAATGCAAGAATAGCCCAACAACATGCTCAATCCGTACATGAGACTGTTCGTTCTTCCGATAGTCATAAATCTAAGAAAGGCGACACATCTTCAAAGCCAGTAAATGCTCAAGTAAGTGTAAAATCTGTTCTTGATCACATTCCTGATCTCATCCCTGCTGACGCAGAATTAACAACTGCTGAAGAAGAGGATATTCGTTATATTGTTAGTCAAATAATTTCCACACAAATGTCCCAAGGAGACTTAACTGCGGATGGCATTTCACCTGAAGAAGCCAAGAAGCAAGCACAGAATGTGCAGTCTCTAATTAGTCAAATACTATCGCCTAAAAATTCCCGCGGAGACAGTCAGCCAGCAGTCTCTCCTTCACCTGAAACAGAAGCAATGCAGGAATCTGAAGATCTTATAAAAGCTATCGCTGAACAAAGTTCCATGAACAACTACAATATCGATGCTGTTCTACGCTCTGTAGCAGCAATATTGGCTAAGCAAGAAGAATTAATAGAACTCTCAACGGTAGACATAGACACGAGAAAGGCCGACAGAAAATCTCGAGAAAAGAAGATGCCTGCAGTCCAGGAACAGGAACCTGATTCAGAAGAGGAGAGCAGTAAATTTTCTGTAAGTGAAGTTGCAATTGCCAATGATTCGGAGCTAGTAGACAATTCTGATGCGATGGATGACCTTGCAACTATTGCGGATGATGTCAGTATGGGTTCATCCTATCAAGGAAGTTTAATACCACCTGGAGAAGAAACCATCACTGAAGAACCAACTATGATGTCGGAAAGTCGTAGTGTTTCAGCTGCAAAAGGATCTTCCGGTACAGAATGGTCACACAGTGATACTAACAGTGGTGAAGAAGCACCCATGAAGAAAGGAGGAAAAGTTATGTTAGAGAGTGCAGAGAACTCTGAGACCAGTTTGCGGCCTTCTTCAACCAATGTTCAATCAGGGGCAAGTGCGGACACTTTTTCTATTCGTCGGCGAGCTGGTGAGTGCAAGACAATTGAAGAGGAGAAGGGGGCGGAGTCAAATTCAGATTCTGACAACGAAAATCAAAAAGCGCAGCAAGTTTCAAAACGTGCCCGTACAGCCAATTATGCTAAAGCTCGACCATTAACGCCAGCACAAAAAGCTCCTGCCAGCCGCTCAGCACGAACTAAAAATCAAAACTCGTCAGCTTCAAAGTTCGCACCTGCACAGGAAGAAAGCAGCAGTTCTGGTACCGAAAGCATCGATTGAGTTGATATCAAGGTGAAGTTGTGCAACATGAAAATTTTATGGCAAGTCCAATAAATGGTGAATATCTTGCCGAGGCAAAGGAGTTGGGAGAATGTGGGGCGACTGAGGCCACTTTTATTGCCCGAGAATGCTGGGAAGGTTTTAAGAATTGCAGGAACCCATAAAGCACAAGAAAACCAACGAAAATTAACAAGGTAATTTAAGTAAATATAGGGTAATGGATTCTGAACATTATTTGTAAACAAGGAGGCTACTGATACGTGTGTAGAAATTATCTCTTCGGTAAAGTTGAGAAATTTTGTTTACAAATGGTCAAAACTAAGAAGAACACTTGATGCCAGCTATATTTTACTTAGAAATTATGCAAAATTCTACATTCGGATCTGGTTCAGTATGTGCACCGTAACAATACGAGGTTTGCAGGCGACAAAGAGAAGCCAGCAAGAACATGCAAACAGCCCTTTCTTTAAAATTAGATAAAAAATGATAAAAACACTCGAGCTGACTGTTCACAAAAAAATGGCATCACAGAAATAAAAAACTTAGAGGGAGCAGGTCATTATTTATGGTCGGGAGGGGGTGGGGGGGACGGAGGAAATGAAATTGTACCCAGCAAAGTTTCGATCTCTTCTCCCCCCCCCCCCCCCTGAAGACCCTGAAAAAATTGTGACTCCCCCCACTCAAAATATCTATTTACTATGTAACACCACCACCAGTCACCACAACTTAACTCATCACTCTTCAACAGTCAGCACAACCCAAATCTAGAAATATTCAGTAAAAAAATGTTTTAGTTTAGAATTTTATGCACGGTTTGAGTATTGATGGAAAACGAAACAAGAGTACATGCTGTTGCAGACGCCTGCTTTATGACGGGATAGAAATAAAACGTGTAAAAATATCATGGCCAAACTTTTTTGCGTGTTGGGGAGATCGGGGGGGGGGGAGGTGGAGAATACCCCAACCTCTAGTCAAAGTCGGAAATGGGAGAGGGGCATTTGATATTGGGGGTAACTCTTCACTGAACCAGTGGAGGATAGGCACCACAGCACAAATCGTGAACGGTCACTCATCTGAACGAATGCAGCTGGACGTTTGTATACAGGGTGTTTCTAAACCCTATGCAGAAACTTTCAGGATGACTTGACGCCATACAAATGAAGTTAAAAAGTCCTATAAACATTAAACATGGGTCCGGAAATGCTTCCTAAGGGTACTGCGGCCCCTCGAAGGTGCCCCTAAAATTCCGTCCTAACCTAATATGTCGGAAACCGTTCGAGCCACAGCAATAAACCTTGGTATGTGAAGTAAGTAATAAGCTATTATTCCACTGTGTTAGTAGATTTAAAACATCTAGGGAGGGGCAGAAATGGGGGGGAGGTATTCCCCCCCCCCTCTTCTGCCTATCATTCAACATCTTTTTCAAGTTGTAATAACAGAAATGGATTCTCCAGAAAGAGGTACACAAAACGACCCTCTTGTGGAAAACCCATGGGACCAACCGGTTTCAAGAGAAATGGAAAAATGGGCAAATCGATTTTTTTGAAGGGGTAAGGCAGTCAACGAGACAACGTATGGAAGCATGCATTGAGGCTGGGGGAGCACATTTTGAACACTTCATTTAATTGTAGTGTTGCGTAATTTGTAACTCTGAGACAACGTCAGCCCTGGTTTTCGTACGTTTTTAACGATTTAGATGTCGATTCAAAATTATGTTGGTACCTTTGAAGTTGGACCTAACTTTGCCACTGATAGTAAACCCCTTTATCTTTTAGATACGAATTTTAAAAAAAATTGTCAATATCTTAACATTAACAAATATACGGTAGCCTTAGGGAATTTAGCTGTAGAATTTATGGTACTCCGCATAGTCAGTAAATCCTTAGGAATTTAGCTGCATACTTAGGGGACTTCTCAGCATTTTTAGGATATACTTAAGGAATTTTGCTGTAGTCTTTATGCGACTTCCTTCGCATATTCAGACCATCCTTAGAGAATTTAACTGGAGACCTAATGGGACTTCTCCACATTTTCGACATCCTTAAGGAATTTAGCTGTTGACTTTAAGGGACTTATCCGCATTTTCAGGACAACCTAAAATTTAGCTGCAGATTTTACGGGACTTTCCTGCATTTTTCGGACCTCCTTAGGGTATTCAGCTACAGACTTTATGGGACTACTCAGCATTATCAGGACAATTTAGCTGTAGATTTTATGGCAATAATCCATATATTCACGACATCCTTGGGCCACCCACTGAGCTTCCGTTGAGGCACCCTGCCCCCCCCCCCCCCTCCCAACCCTTAGCCCCCAGTTATAAAATTCAACTTTTTTTCTTGTGAGAAACAGACGTTTGGTTCCAATTGGGGAAATATCCGCATGGCCCGACAACGTGGTAGCCGAAAACGGCATGCTAATAGGATAAACGGGATGCGGTTTATTATATCTAAAATGTAACCCCACGCCCATATGAATGCTTCCCTGCACGGTGCAGTAAATTGTCCGATGCACCCATCAAATGTTTTACAGCACCGAGATTACAGGATTCTGTGAAGCGTTTTCAGTCGGCTTGAGTGTTTTAGTCTTGTAGTTTTATCAGCTATACATGTAAAGAATATGTTCAAAGTCAGGGGGTAAAGCTGTTCTTTGCATGTTTTTGGTGGCTTCCCTTTGTTGCGAGGGAACTTAATGTTGGCACGCCATACACAAGTATTCTTTGTACACTTCTTCCTCATAAGTTTTAAGTCGAAACAAAACAAGGTCGTATCAAATTGTTTAGTCGTACCAAATTTTGTTTGCCATGTCTGGACAGAAGTTTTGTTAAAATATGATTACTAAATCACGTTCTTGTGAAACTTAAGATTCGTAATAACAGCTTAGGAAAAAATCCTAAGTGCGTACTTGTGAATGTTTATTTAGACATTCATAAGCCATTGTACACTACTTTTACAGTAAAGGCCACGTCAATTTTTTTTTTTTACTTTTAATTCAAATGTAATAAATGTAAATTTAAAGCAACACAGGGTGATTCAAAATTATGTAAACCTTTATAAAGTATTATATTTTTTCAATCTACTCTAATGGATTTACTGAAACGTTAGTGGACTCTCTGAGAAAAGATTTAGAGAAGTCCCATAAAGTTCTGCTGCTAAATTCCCCAAGGATGTCGTGAATATATGGATTATTGCCATAAAATCTACAGCTAAATTGTCCTGATAATGCTGAGTAGTCCCATAAAGTCTGTAGCTGAATACCCTAAGGAGGTCCGAAAAATGCAGGAAAGTCCCGTAAAATCTGCAGCTAAATTTCAGGTTGTCCTGAAAATGCGGATAAGTCCCATTAAGTCTCCAGTTAAATTCTCTAAGGATGGTCTGAAAATGCGAAGGAAGTCGCATAAAGACTACAGCAAAATTCCTTAAGGATATCCTAAAAATGCTGAGAAGTCCCCCAAGTATGCAGCTAAATTCCTAAGGATTTGCTGACTATGCGGAGTACCATAAATTCTACAGCTAAATTCCCTAAGGCTACCGTATATTTGTTAATGTTAAGATATTGATAATTTTTTTTAAATTCGTATCTAAAAGATAAAGGGGTTTACTATCAGTGGCAAAGTTAGGTCCAACTTCAAAGGTGCCAACATAATTTTGAATCGACATCTAAATCGTTAAAAACGTACGATGTCCATGCGTTCTCGTGCCTCTGTACTCTGTACCTAAGACACCTACAAAGATGAGTGAATTTATGCTTTGGATAGGACTATTTTCATCGCTCCATTTAATTTCATTATTGCAACGTTCAATCTAAACATAACTTCGTGCAACTTGGTTGCAAAAAAGTTCCTAAAAAGGACGACATACTTTGCATCGTATATATCAGCAAAACAACGTACAAATGATCGGGGAAAAGGGCTAAAAGGGGAGGTGCTATTTTGCCAACGATACCCAAAAAGGCTTGGTTTTAATTATTTTGTTCAAATTTTATCTGCCTTTTTTTTTTACCAATTCAAAATGGAACACTTGGGCACAAAACAGCCATATAAAAAACTTTGTAATTCAGCTAAGTTCACTTCATGTAAAGGGCATCAACAGTCGCTGCTTCTCCATGACTACTTCGAAGTGCTTCAGAGGGATGGGCATCGCGTTCGTGTCGCCTCCGTTGGTCTTGTAAACACCCGTTCGTGGCGCTTTCATCTGGCGATACGGAACCGAAGCGCTTTACTGAAGTGGATCGAGAGTCTGATCACTTGTTTCATGTAAACACTCTCAACCGTATTGAGACGTTGAAGAAAGCTGGCTAAGATGACGGACAAAGTTACAGCGCCCCACGTAATTTGTGCTGGTGCCATTCGAAATTTACGAAAATAAACTGAAAATAAGTGTTCATGACTAGGAAGACCACTAAGACTTGCATATATTTGGTTCCTTGGGTTTAAGCTGACCCAGTTTACGACATACAGGGGTAGAGCAATGTGGGACTTCTCACTATTCGCCAAAGGGAGGGCATGAAGGGTTTCTGAACGTACTGGTAGAAATCGCTGTACTTGAGCAGAGTGGCCCTATAAATAACGGTCTTGTAAACAGGTGCCATTGTTTGATGCACATTTCAAATCGCTTTCTTGTGGCCATGTAAACGTGAGTGGTGGTTCCTCAATAGAGTGGGAATGGCATTACGACGTAGTGTGTGACGCACACCCGGTGCTAGCCATGGTACCAGGAGGCAGTGTAGGCTTGGTCCACCAGGCCCCGGAAGGGAAGGCCCCCAATCGAAAGGCCCTTTAAAAAAAAATGTTGGAAAAGGTTTGTATGAATTCTTATGAAAATTGCATCTCTTGAGCTGGAGGGAAAAGTCTCCAATTCACGACTGTTTCTTAAGAAAACAGACCCCCCTCCCCAACTGTAGAAGCTAACACTGCTCCCCAGGTCTCCTTGCTGACTGCTCCTCCCCGATACCCCTGAAATACATTCCCGGGGAGCCTGACCCTTTCCAATCCGATCCTGCCAGAAGGGGAGAAAGATTATTTTGTTAAGTAAATCCCGTTGAAATTCCTAGATTCTTTTAAATGCAAGACATCACAGGGCCCTTCTCTTCCCGAAAATGCTGAAGGGGTGGCTTGAGGGGGGGGGGGGGGCTGAGGCCAGAACCAATCTGGGAACTCTAGCATACGAGATGGCCATAATAACCATCAGGCCTCCCTGCCCCATGGTGGCATAAATACTGTGCTTCTAGAGGAGACAGTCAACGTGCTCCACGTTGTAAAGGGCAACCACTCGCCCATTAATAAGAGATCGTCATTTACCCTGAAAATCTCCATTAGCTTAAAGATCCAACAAGCCTTCGCTGGGCAGCTCTTGCAGCATACTCCAGAAAATGCCTTTGCTCTCTGCCTTGTTGATGTCCGACTTAAAAATAAGGGACCCTACATTGCAAAACAAGCCATTTCAATCTAGGCAAGAGCCTTCGCCATCTACTAGACAAGAGCCTTCGCCATCTACTAGGCAAGAGCCTTCGCCATCTACTAG
>JAHWFP010088952.1:159323-195863 GCA_023313725.1 Lithobius niger
CAAATACAATATCTTAAATAAAAATCAGTTTGGATACAGGAAAGGAACAAGTAGAATTGATGTATTAGAAAAAATAGACAACAATGTGAGAAGAGCTCTTAATGAGGGTAAATTTGTGGGGGCAACGCCTGCAGCATGTGGATATATTAGGTACACAGGAGACAAATAATATGCATGTTTATTATGCGTCAGCCTGGAAATCAGATTTTGTATATTCAGGGCTGAAAGTAGGGGTGTTTGTAAAGTGGTTAGTGCCATATCGCAGGTTTATTTTGAAACACTCGGTTCTCGGGCTAGGTGCTGTAGCGATGGTAGTTTGGATAGGAAGTCATTCGGTGACGGTAGTAATAGTGCATGTCACGAGCAGCCCATCAGTGAACGAGTAGATACTGTGGTTTACGCAGTTTCCGCCACCGGTGATTATTGGTGGTGACTTCAACAGTCACCACTGGGATCGCTTTAGAGTGATGCTCGTGGGCGCCAGTCGGCTGAAGCAAGTGGCAGTTTGGGTCTTCATATTATGCAGGACGGCACTCCGACATTTATTAAATGGCAGCTTGACAGGGTCCAAGAGTCTGTGTTGAATTTTTTTTGTTTGCTCGCCCATCGTTGCACTGAAGTATACATTCTATGTGTCTGATGACTTGCATGGGAGTGACCACTTACCGGTTGCCTTACGTCCACGCAGGTCTTCTGGAGGGTTTGGGCCCAGGCATGGATAGACGTCGGGGCATGGTGCGCAGATGCAGTCTCGCCCGGTTGTGGATAATGGCATATTGCAACGGTGGATTGCTGCTAATGTCCAACAACGCTTGCGAAGTGCTGCTGTTGTAGCCATGGAACACCCAATGTGGTGAACACGTGATTGCATGATGGCTGTGCAGGACAGACGGAAGGCTTATCAATGGTGGAAGCACCCCCCGTGTGATGATATCTGGTTAATGTACAGGGGTGTATGTCAGGAAGCACGGTATATACTCAGACACGAAAAAGAGCGGTTTGGTGAGCATCTGTGTGAGTAGATTGGGAAGTCAACCACGTTTGCGCAGGCCTGGAAAGTTCTGAGTCCGGGTAGTGGTAAAATGATGCAGACATGGGTGTATAGTATGGCAGCCTCCAGTAATGATCGTGAGGTTCTGCGTGGAGGAACAATGCCTGATGTCTTTAACACCAGGTTTGCAAGTGTATGCGGCTTTTCTGGGGGTGTCCCACCGCCACTGGTCTCACCGGTTGTGGGGACATTGGCAGGGGACTTGCCATGTGATATTGAGTATAAGGCGTCATTGGTGAAATGTAGAAGTACTAGAGCAGCCGGAATAAATGGGGTCATGTACAGTGACTTGAGCAGACATACTGAAGAGAAGCATGAATCTCTGCTGGATTTGTTCGAGCAGTTTTTGGACGGGCTGCCATTACCGCCAGCGTGGTTGTTTACCATCCTAGTCCCGGTTCACAAACCAGGCAGTAACAGGGCCGAGCTTGTGAACTATAGGCCTATAGCGTTGCTGTCCTACATCAGGATTCAGGAAGGTGTATGAGCGGATGGTTGTGAGGCGGCTCAGCCCGCACTTGGGATATTACGAGTGTCTAGCTGATGTGCAGTTCGGTTACCGTCCGAACAGAAGTGCACAGGATGCGGTTCTGTTCCTACTCTCCAGCATACATAAAAGCTTAGATATAAAAGCGGCCTACGACACTGTGTCCATTGAGTGGGTGAAGTCGGCTATGCAGAGAATGGGGTTAGCCCGTAACTTGTGGGCACTATTGTTTCCCTGTTGGGAGATCACACTTTTGCGACTAGAGTCGATGGGTGCTGGTCTTCCCATTCGAGCACAAATAGGGATCTTCCTCAGGGGAGCTGTTTAAGCCCGACTCTATTTGCAATTGCTATCAACAATGTGCTAGTTCAGGTTGGTGCCTCTGCTAACATTGTCTGCCACGCAGACGATGTGGCAGTTTAGTTCGTTGGGAGTAGGTTAGGTGAGATGGCACTCCAGGCACAAGGGTGTTGTGTGAGATTGAACACCTTCTTCAGGATTGAGGTCTTTTTCTTGATCCAGCAAAAACAGAAGAGTTACTCTTTTTCCAAATACGAGAAAATGCTTCAGCAAGTACGAGTGAGGGTAGGGGATTTGGTACTGAGACCGAAATCCAGTGTCAAGTATCTGGGGGTCACATTGCATTCAGCATTAGACTGGACTCAACATGTAGTCAAGTTGAAGAATAAGGTGCAGGCGAGAATGTCGATTCTAAAAGCATTGTGCTCTGGTAGTGTTTGTTATCAGCAGGGGAACTCTGTTGTCGGCATACAGGACTTTTGTGCACTCGGTGGTGGATTACCACTTGCTGTTTATGGCTGGAGAGACGCGGCATCATAAAGTTCTGCAGGTTGCTCTGAATGTCGGTCTGCGCCTTGTATTAGGGTGCTTAGCATCCACTCCAGTGTAAGCGCTCTGGGTTGACTGTAATGAGTTACTGGTGGAATACCGCGCCAATGAATTGCTGGTGACGCTTTGTATGCGTAATTTGAGTGGAGGTGAGCGTGATCCAGTTGGCAGGATTTTAACGGATTATGGATTGCTCAGTGAAAAAGCCAGGGATATTTTGGGAGAAGCTGGTAGGGGTGTGACACTCCTCCAGCGGGTGGTGGGCCGGCCTACACCGGTGGCATGTGCTACGCCGCTTAGTCCCTGGGAGTGGTGCCCGGATGTGAGGGCCGGTTTTGCACAGACTGCTGTGGGGTGTGACATATTTTTTGATGCATCTTATTGGGTGCAGGAGCAAGTTGGAGGGATAGGCGTTGCTGTCCCATCCTTGAAAGTTGTGGTAAAGCGGTTTGCGTTGTCTGTTACATCTAGTATGTTGTGTGAGCTGCTAGGAATCTCAGTCGCGCTTGATGTGGCGATAGACCTGCAGCTGCCTATGTTTTCATTGCACACTGACTCACTTTCGAGCCTTAAGCTCCTACGGTCTTCGTGCGAGCAGCTTGTAGTGAGTGACCCCTTGGTTTTCTCCATTCTTTGGAAATTTTGGATTGCGCTGCGCTCCAGTGTGGTGGCATTTCAGTGAACAAAGGGTCATTGGGGCACTCAAGGGAATGTGCTAGCTGACGGACTGGCGTGTGAGGCGGTGAGGAGTGACTGAGTAGAAGTTGTCTCGGCTCTTTCGGCGCACGGGCGCTGTCCAATTGTACGGTTGTGGTCTTGGCGGATGTGGCAGAAAGCATGGGACACAATGCATGTTGCTAGGGACTTCTATGGCTTGCAGCCTATCTGTTCCTCGAGGACGGTTGTGGACAAGCTGAGTTACAGAGATGCTAAACTGGTTCCAGGCTGCGCAGGGGCCATACACTCCTCTGTTCGCATCGGTTTGGGTGGGTAAGGGCGCCGTTGTGCCCGGCATGTCGGGTAGAAGAAGCGCCAGAACATGTGCTGCTTCGATGCAGGCAGTATGCTGCTCAGCGCCGGATATTGGCATCTTGGGTGGGGCCCGCAACGCTGCAGGAGTTGTTGTCACTCACACAAGGGAGAACACCGTTAGTCAAGCTACGGACTATTGCTAGGTTGTGTGTGTGTGCAGGCACTGAAGTGTAACGGAGTCTTCGGTGTGTATTGTGTTCGTTCTGGAGACCAAGATACGGTAGTTTGTGCCCAGTGTAACAGTGTGTGGTAGGGTGTGGGTCTAGTGATGTGGTAGTGATGGTTCTGGTTATGTATTCATAGTTTGGAAGAGGCGTACGGCCAAGGGCCAAGGCCTTGAGTAAATCATTCGAAAGAATTCGTGTTTCAGCTAAAGATACAGATTTAAACCAAACTAAGCTACGTTATTAATTTCGAAGCCTCGAAATTGGCAGCTAGGAACGATAGAATGGCGTATTTATTTCGCAGATGCAGGCTTTCAGAGCTGAGTTGAATTGTTTCAAAGTGGCCAGCAACAATCCACTGCGTGCGTAAAGCTTTGTAGTGTGACGCCATAGCTGTAAAAAAGGTACACGGATTACAAACAAAAACGTCAAGTGTGCCGTAAAAAAGGGGGTTATACAGTTGAAATTTCACTTGTTAAAATGAACACGGATAAAAGTTGGTGATTTTTAATTGAAATAATAAAATGTACAACTGAGAAAATTCCATCTGTTTGGGAGCTGTTGTGCTTTACCAATCATATATTTAAAACATAAAACACAACAGCACCTAAACAGATGGAATTTCTCATTTGTACATTTTATTATTTCAATTAAAAATCACCAATTTTTATCCGTGTTCATTTTAACAAGTGAAAATTCAATCATATAACCCCCTTTTTTACGGCACACTTGACGTTTTTGTTTGTAATCATTTTTTCGCTCTTATGTGCTACTGTGACGCCTTCCTGGGGAACAACTATCATAGCAAACTACCTGCATCAAAATGTTTGTGTCTTTGTTGTCCATCATAAGCTCATCATGTTTGCCGAGTCAAAGATAAATGAAATCAAAAACAAAACCCACGTGGGTGAAAGTACCCGCCAAGTTTCAGCCAATACAAGTAGTGATATCAGAATAAGAATGGTTGTCACCAAGTTTTCAATGTGGTGCACCAAGCCTAACCCATGTCCTGACCGTGTTGTCCTTAGAGAGTAGTGATAACACCCCGGCCTACGAACAGCTGCCAAGCTAATCCTACCTACTATTAAATCAAACGTTAAATGAAGTTTTTCATTTAATGTCTGCAGTAATAGTGGATGGGATTAACTTTGCAGTTATTCGTTGGCGGGGATGATTTCCTACTTTCTAAGGGGAACACTTTTCGGTCAGTGCATGGGTTAGGCATGGTACACCATGTGAAAAGCTTGGTGGCAGCCATTATTATCCATTACTATTTGTATTGGCCGAAACTAGACAAGTACTTACCCTCTTGTGGGTTTTGTTTCACATAAAAACGAACTAAATGTGCAGTCGCATTATGGACATAACAATCTGTCGGTACTTATTGTGCGGCAATGATTTTGTTTCCTTATGTCAGCTGGGACTAACTACTCTCTCTTCAATATGGACAATTTACATACGGCTACCTCTAAGCTTGATAATGTGACGACCTTCTGCTGCTGCGATCGCAGTGCCAGTTCGAAATTTCGTAGGTAGCGTGTCACGTGCGTGAAGAGAAAACAAACTACAGGTTTCGCATTGTAAAATTAGAATTTAAAACAAAATTTGCAGTTTAGAAATCTTTATAGGTAAGCATATTAGGCAACATATTCCTTAAAATCATCCATCTCGAAACTTGCCTTGTTGTGTTGTTTCTTTGAGCCGATTTCCAAAGTCTGGCGGGCAGACATTCTCAACCGCTTTCTTCTTCTCCGCACTCTTGTAACAATGGAACAGTGTAGGATCGCAACAATGGTTTTCGGTTGGGGTGCTGGGATATCTCAGCACTACTTTCTATTTTTGTTTTACATCTGTCACAAATACGGCATAAACGCCAACAATACGAATCTCCTTTCGTAATTTTATCAATGATGTTTAAACACAGATCAAATACATCTAACAACCAAAATAAAAAGCAGAGTACGAAGCTTTCGTATTCAAGAATTATTAAAATTCAGAAATGCGCTGCAACCTAAAAAAAAAAAAAGACTACGAAACTTTCGTAATGCAAGAATTAAAATTCATCACAACATAACACAGTTGTAGGAAATGCAATGTGGCACCATGAATGTTTGCTTTAATTCTGTGGCGTTTTGACAAAAGGGCATAAGTCCATTTTTGGAACAAAAGAAGGTATGTTAGACTTAGCTCCGTTTGTCAAATTAGATCGACAGCTTGTGGACTTACCTCCAACGGACATATACAAAATAAGCTAGAAAATGCTAGGGTGGACTAACCTCTCTTTGTCAAAGCAAAGAGAATGTATAATCAAGCCATGTTTAGACTAATCTCAACAATGCCAAAAATGGACTTATGCCCTTTTGTCAAAACGCCACAGAATTGTTCATCGTCAAATTCGCTGCATTTATCTTGTTTTGTCAGTGGTTTGGTTACCGTGCAAAGCATCAGATGCTGCCACCATCATATCTTCACTAGAACGTTTGTACGCCGCTTAACTATCGTTAGCACTAGTGCAAATGCAACAATACGTCGACGCGCGGTAACAATGGCGGCTCGTGCGGAGAAGGCGAAAGCGGTTGAGAAATAGTATCTTACCCGTTCCCTCATGCTGAGCCCAACAATACCTCGGGCGCTGCGCGCCCTCGTTATTGTTAGAGCTCAGCACTCGGGAACCGGGTAAGATCCTATACATCCTAAACCCTCAGTTAGCATGTGTGTCCTTGTTTACATTTCGAGTCCGAGCATGTGCAGAGCGATTTTAACCCACACAAAGCAGTTGGTGGCGCTGCCTGACTCTTAACAGTATCTGGAGGATGTACTTTGTGGGGCAGTTGTGGTAAGTAAATCATCCATCTCGAAGAGAGTAGTAAGCTGCCAGAATACATAATCGTCGTTGTTCTATCATTTGTCGGCTGACTTATTGTTACCCTGATTTTCTCTCTTAGGTTATGGTGATATCAACGTAGTTTGTGCAAATATTCCAACTTCCAGCAAACCTCCCTCCCCTGCAATTGAGTCCAATGGCCCATCCAGAAGTGACAATGATACAAATTCGGTCGAAACACCAAGTGGCATTTCCTTCAACAGGTGATAAAATAGCTGTATCTGTAACTGAATAGGTTTTCATTACCTTCATTTTGCATCCTCTCTCTTACCAGAGAAAAAGTGAAGATTAAAGTTCAACTACTTTTGGCATTTATTCACACGACTACCTGAGCTTACCCGTTAATGAGCAGCAAACTGACCAAATTAAACATTTTTGGTGAACGATGCAGACAGTCCACATTAAACATGGGCCTTGTGAGAATACAAAATGCACTAATCCGTAGCCTCGGCCAGGATCCGCCCCAGTAGTGCAGTGGTTAGAGTGTCTGGCATAGTACGCAGAAAGTACTGATTATGAGTCCTGGGAACTCGGATTAGTGCGTCTTTTATTCTCACAAGACCAGTCTTTAATGCAGACTGTTTGTTTCCTTAACCCTTTAGCTTATGATTTATAATTTATAATAATAATAATAATAATTTCTTGTGAAGCAAGAGGTTAGGGCTAGGTTTATACAGAAACCACTTACGCTGCAAGTTTTAAAAAAAGGGGAAAAAGAGGTGACTGTTAAAGAAAAAGTAAAAAATTTTTTCGTTTACCTTTTTCTTTAAAGAAGCTGATGTCCATAAAAAAAATTAGAAAAGCTTTAATTTTGTGGGACTTTTTGTGGGGCTTTAATTTTGTGTGTTAATATTTTTTGAGACGTGCTGTTGAGCCTAAATTTCTTGCTTGAGACTCAACAGTGAAGGAACCGTTAAAACATTAGAAGGTAAATCATCCAAATTTTCACAAACCTGTGCACAAACTATATAGTGGACTATCGACAGACTGTCCTAAAGTGATCGACAACCAGCTTGAGAGGGTGACCGCTTGTCTTTCTGTTGCCGCTAACGGTAAAGAAATGGCGATAATCAACTTCTGATAGTACATGTAACACAGAAAAGGTAAGAGTGACGTCTGATTTCAGCCATCTAAGTTCAAGAGTATCAAACTTACAAATTTGCAGAAGATCCTTATATAACGTTTCATAGATACCAGGCAAGAACTGTGTGAAACGTCTTTGAATAGAATCGACATGCTGGATGTCGTTGATTAGACGGGGCGACCAGACCTGGCTGGCATACTACAAAATAGGTCGAATATAAACAACAAAAGCCCAAAGCCCAAACAAAAGCCTGAAAGCCCAAACAAAAGGCTAAAAGCCCAAACAAAAGCCGAAAAGCCCAAACAAAAGCCTAAAAGCCCAAACAAAAGCCTAAAAGCCCAAACAAAAGCCTAAAAGCCCAAACAAAAGCCTAAAAGCCCAAACTGTTATACGTCACAAAGCACCTTCTGAGTTGCAGTAATTTGCAGATTTTAAATCACTACGAAAAACATCGCCAAGATCTTTGGTGAAAAAAACATGATTAAGTTTATCGCCCATGATGGTGTATTCAGATGTTGTATTGCCCGTGAGGTGTAATTATTTATTATGGTTAGCTTTTTCCCTATTGTCAGACAACTTTTAGACTTTTTCAAGTCCCAAATGTAGGTTACTCTGGTTAGTTGTGGGAATCTGTCTAATGTCTACTTGGCTATGCTTGAACAGGTTATTAGGGAGACCCCTCCCAAAGTTTGTGGTGCCACGATGGGATAAACTGTATTACGAGCAAACGCACTATGCACGTATGCAGTATATAGAATTTCAGAAAAGAAGCCATTAAATACACAAAGAACAAACACCGGCCTTGTGAGAAAACAAGAAACACTAATTCGTGGCCTAGGCCAGGGTCTCCCCCGGTAGAGCAGTGATTACAGTGCCTGGCCTAGTACACGGGAAGTCCTGGGTTCAAGTCCTAGAAACTCGATTAGTGTACCTTTTATTCTCACAAGGTTCATCTTTAATGTAGACTTTCTTGGTGAAAACGTTATACGTTCTCTTTAATGGCTTCTTTTCTGAAATTCTATGGGAAAAACTGGACGAGTATAATTTTTGCAACCTGATCACCCAAATGGTTTCCAAATTCCATCCCACCTGCTTCCCATTATTCTATCTTCGTTTCTTTCTTCAGGAAACCCAAACATAGAGGTGTTTAAAAAAAGTTTTAGGTGTTTGTTTTTGGTTAAGAAGAGCATGAAAATTAATAAAAAGGACTAAATGTCAAGCCCATTTCATTTTTTGACTAGCTTTGGAGGCAATGGATTAAAACGAAAGCAGCGTCGATACAGGACTACTTTTACGAATATACAATTGGAAGAATTGGAGAGAGCGTTCCAAAGAACTCATTACCCTGATGTCTTCTGCAGAGAAGAATTAGCTCAACGCATTGATTTGACGGAAGCAAGAGTACAGGTTAGAATAGTGAGCTTTATATACAACTCTTTCATTATTTTAGACGTGCATATAACCGAATGGCGGCAACAATGAACCATTCTTTAAACTTGGCCAAGTGTGCACTTAATTTTGATAAATACACAGCAGATTGTGGATTTATTTTGATGTACGCATGGAACGGAGTGTAATAACCTGGTATACTTAAGCACGGAAAAGATAGTCCATGGGCCCTGACCCAAAAAAAATCACTTATTGGTACCACCTGAGTGGCAAAGTCTAGTAATGATTTTTTTAATCCTTTATATGTGAGGGACATATTCTGATATGATAATCTTTCATATGGAGCAACTTACAGTGGGGTCAAAAGGTTAAAAAAATAGCAATTTTTGCCATTTTGACGTATTATTCAATAACTATTATTACTCCAAAAAAACAGTTGAGATAAAAGTTGTTGGCAATTTAATCTAGAATCTTTGTCCTTCACCTTTTTTCCATATCTTTTATAGGTCTGGAAGGAAATAGTCATTTTTGGCAATTTTTCCTACAATTTACCAAAATCGCCAACTTTTTGCCATTTTGGCCTATTCAGCAACCGTTGTTGCTACCAAAAAACGACCGAGATAAAATTTGTTTTCGTTCTACGCCTTTTCACACATCTCGTACAAGTTTGGGGGGAAATGGTAATTTTGGGGATTTTTATCAAAATTTATCAAAATAACCAACTTTTGCAATTTTGGGCTGTTATTAACTAACTGTTATTGCTATGAAAAAAATTGTTGAGATAAAAGTCGTTTGAAATAACGTAATGTAAAATGTGAGTCTTAAAACCTTTTTTCCATATCTAGCATAGGTTTGAAAGAAAATGGTCATTTTGGGCAATTTTCGGCCATGGTGGCAATTTTCAGCCATGTATGGCTTGTTTAGAGCCTCTAGATGTCTCAATTTGCCAAATTACAACTTTCAATTGCTGTTGCGTCGTTTCTAACTCAGGTGGATGAGTCCAATTTGATTCAATTGAAAGGTGGGAATGTCTTCTTTGCATCAAGGGTACTTAAAGGGTCAATCGTTGGTAGGGACCTAGCTACGCCCTTTTCACTAGGGACGGGTATCACAGTCACCATTCGATTTTTCTCTCATTTTCGACTTTCAATTGCTATTCTGACGTTTCTAATTTAGGTGGACGACTCCAATTAGATTCATTCGAACGAAGACATTCCCACCTTTCGAAAGAACCTAATTGGAGTCATCCACCTAAATTACAAATGTAGGAAAAGCAGTTTAAAGTTGAAAAATGAGCGAAAAATAACAGTGACTGCGATACGAGCCCCTAGTACAAGGGCACAGCTCGGTCCCTAACAATGATAAACCCTTTTATTTACCCAAAGAAGACATTCCTACGTTTAAAATGAATCTAATTGGAGTCGTCCACCTAAATTAGAAACGTTGGAATAGCAGTTGAAAGTTGAAAATGACCCAAAAATCAAACGATGACTGTGATACCAGCCCCTAGTAAAAAAGGCGTAGCTTGGTCCCTACCAACGATTGACCCCTTTAAGTACCCTAGATGCAAAGAAGACATTCCCACCTTAAGAATGAATCTAAATGGAGTCATTCACCTAAATTAGAAATGTCGGAATAGCAGTTGAATGTTGAAAAGGAGCGAAAAATCGAACGAAGACTGTGATACCAGCCCCTAGTAAAAAGAGTGTAACTCGGTCCCTACTAATGATTAACCCTTTTAATTACCCTTGATGCAAAGAAGACATTCTAAACTTTCGAATGAATTTAATTGGAGTCGTCCATGGAGCTGACAAATTTTAGGATGATAACCTCTTATACAAGAGCAGTTAAGGGGTCAAATTAGGGTCAAAAGGTCAAAATTTATCAACTTTTTACCAGTCATGGCCTGTTATTCAAAAACCGATATTGCTTCCAAAAAATGGTCGAGATAAAAGTTGTTTGCAATAATGTACTCTATAATGAAACTATGACCCATTACTTTATTTCATACGTCCTACGGTTTTTTAGAAAAACGGCCATTTTGAGTTATTTGGGCCTAATTAAAGCCCATAGATGTCTCAATTTGCCAACTTACAACTTTCAACAATTGTTGCGTCGTTTCCAATTCAGTTGGATAACTAACTACAGTTAGATTTATTCGAAAGGTGGGAATGTCTTCTTTGTATAAAGTGTAATTAAAAGGGTATCTCATCGTTAGAGACCGAGCTACGCCCGTTTTACTAGGGGCTGGTATCACAGTCACCGTTTAATTTTTTGCTCATTTTCAACTTTCAACTGCTAAACCACAATTAGAAACGTCGGAATAGCAGTTGAAAGTTGAGAATGAGAAAAAAATTGAACAGTGACTGTGATACCAGCCCCTAGTAAAACGGTCATAGCTCGGTCTCTAACAATGGTAGTCCCTTTTAATTACACTTGATACAAAGACGACATTCCCACCTTTCGAATGAACCTAACTGTAGATATCCAACTGAATTAGAAACGACGCAACAATTGTTGAAAGTTGTAAGTTAGAAATTGAGACATCTATGGGCTTTAAATAGGCCCAAATGACCTAAAATGGACGTTTTTCTCAAAAACCGTACGACATATGAAATAAAGTAATGCGTCAGTAAATTTTGGCAAACAACTTTTATCTCAACCATTTTTTGGTAGCAATAACGGTTTTTGAATAACATGCCATGAATGAATAAAGTTAGTAAATTTTGACCTTTTAACCCTAATTTGACCCATTAAGCTGCTCTGTGTAAGAGGTTATCATACTAAAATTTGTTAAGTAATACATAATGTATCATGTGGTATAGGTAATATTTTGCCACCTTGAGTGGCACCGATAAAGTGTCTGGCCCATGGACAACTAGTGGTTCCACAAAAACAAACAAACACAGAAAACAAAAAAGACAAAAACTATTGTACGCTTATCGACAACTGTGGGAAGTCGTTGTCGTTACTAGAGGTTACATTAGACAGCTTTGGTTTGCAGCAACATTTATTAGTAACAATTTATTAATTTAATTATTTTAATTATTTTAATTAACTTATTAACATAACTCATGTCGAAAGTTAGTAATTAATCAACATTCTTCAGTTGTTTCCGTTTACACCAACATTCTCCACTATTACACGTTATGTCGAGTATGCACTTTCAACTTGAGTTGTTTTCCATTGTGATTTCACACTGTAGTGCAACTTAATTCATTAAACACATCAAAAGTTATTTCACCATCGTTTACAGGAATTCGGTTTTCAAATAAAAGCCAATTTGGCGCTGGTATTGGTAAACGTATAAAACTGTAAAAAAAGTATATTTGATGTCGAAGTGTAGTAGGTCACTAGGCCAAAAGGCGTCTAAAGAAATGGACACAAAAAGCAGGTGTGTAACAAGTTGGGTAACAGGCAGTGTCAGCTCCATGGC
The DNA here is from genome assembly GCA_023313725.1 of Lithobius niger. Classification (NCBI taxonomy): domain Eukaryota; kingdom Metazoa; phylum Arthropoda; class Chilopoda; order Lithobiomorpha; family Lithobiidae; genus Lithobius; species Lithobius niger. Next base: position 171,700 of record JAHWFP010088952.1, read on the forward strand.
GCTGATCTCTTTTATAGAAACGACCAGGAAGAGTGGTGCTCTGGTTGACACCAATACTAAGAGTTCACAGGGTCCAGTGGTGACTAATAATGGTAGTAACTAACTAATGGTAGTAACAGTGACAATTAACATAAGTGGTACTCCCCCCCCCCCCCCTTTAGCATTGATGACCACATACACTAGTGATCCCTCTGAAAAAGGACGAGTACGCCTCTAAAAAATATTTTGCACTCATGCAACCACATATGTAACACCAAGAATTTATAGGGTTGGGGAGGAGAATTTTGTAACTTTAAAAAGTCCCTATTGAAACGTGTTACATTCATTCCTATTAGTTCCATCAGAGTTTTCAGAGGGCGCCACACATTCCATCTAGTAATTTTTGCTCATTTTTCAGCCCAAATCAAAAATAAACTAAAAAACAACTGCGCTAAACTAAAAAATAATTAAATACAAGCTGGTTTCGTTAGTTTAGTTTAATTTTAGGCTGAAAACTGAGTAGAAATTTCCACATTAAATTCATGGCGACCTCTATAAACTTAGACTGAACTAATAGGAATGAATCTAAGACGTTTCAGAAGGAGTCTCAGTCACAAATTCTCCTCCCACAACCCTATAAATGCTTGGTAACACCTATGTACACATTTATGCAACACCTATTTACATGTATAAGTATTTGTTATGGGTGGTTAACATTGTACATATAGTAGAAGATTATTCTGTATGTATGTACAATGTTAACCACCCATAACAAATATTTGTTTACGATTGATTCGTGCTCATAAGACAGTTCGAGGATCGAACAATAATGTTCATATTCAGTGGTGATTAACTTCAGCTTATTCTGGGAGTGTGCAGGCCTTCCCTGCATTGGTGAGTACCTTAAAACAACATTCCTACCAAAATTCACTGGAATCGCTGCATGCGTTTGGTTGTAAACCACTCTTTGGACTTCGTTTTGGCTTGCATTTAAATTTTCAGAAAGATGAATGGTGACTTTTTTGACGAGTATGTTATTCTGCATATTCCAATCGGTTTGTGTTTAATGTTATGAACGATTTAGAAGACATAAAAAAAAACCTTTATGCACGATATTTTGATCCCCCCACTTTGGATTTTCACCCGCAGTTAACGAGTTCCATTCAGCATTATTTCAATGACTATTCCTAAAAAATTAACTTCAAATCCGTTCATAAATTTCAGCATAACTGCATAAGAGACAGACAGACAGAACAAAATGTCAAATTGAACTATGTATACACCTGCTTTTTACGTACGAATAAAATAGCCAAATAGTTCATGAGTTTGATGTTAAATAAAACTATATGTAATGATTTTGTGTTATCTCCAGAACAAGTCGAACACTTACACTTACTAATCACGAGAGGTATTACTGACCTTACTTACATTGATAAATGAAATCATACAATGTGAATGCATTAATAAATACTTTCTATAATCTTTTGTGGATTTCATGTAATAAACATGTGCTGTGGTATCGAGAAAGGCTTTGCGTTTGGTTGATCTAGTTGGAGGTAGAAATGGTGTTTTTAACCTCTTGAGCCCACTTCTCATTTTTTGCAATTATCAGCAAGTTAATGCATCTTAAGAGTTGGTTTGGAAAAATACGATGTTGAAAAAACTGGCGATTGGATGCCTTGGCTCCACACAGCTTTCGTACATGTCAAGAAGTTAACGTCTCTTTCATAAATCAGATTCTAACGATGCTACAGTTCTGGAGATGGGAAGTGAGAATGTCAACTTCTCTCACATCTGTACTTATGGGAGGGTTTTATGGTAAATTTGGAATTATGGCTTGTTTGTATGCTAACAGAATGTTCTTGCCGTACCCCCTTCACTACCCACCATTGTGTGATGAGCGATGTTCGTTTAAATATCTTTTATATTAGTTTACCACCTTTATGCAAACTATTACTCAGTCATGGTTTTTGTTTTCTTTTTTCAAGTAATTCTAAAAACACGTTGATGCTGCTACCTTAAGATCCATAAGACAGTCGATTAAAAAAAAAAAACGGGAGAGATAGAATGAACAACGCACAACCTAGTGACAATTTTTTATCAAAATATAATATTGTTTGGTATGATGGCTCTTCATGTTTTCTGACATTGAACTATTTATTTGCACATATTGTTTGTAAACACAATGATAAATTACGTGACCTTGCGTTTTTGTCTTAATAAATATTCCTGCAGATACAATTTATTGAGACTTGACGCGTTTTATCACGTGAGCTTCTAATGACAGATATATGATGCATACCATTTCCCAGTTAACGTTTCTGCATACATATGTCATAACCAGGATTTTTATATCGTGGAATATTTATGTAACAATTATTTCCTGTATCTGCTGCTATCTTTCGCCTATCATTTTCGTTAGCATAAGCATTCACACTTTAGCCACCACTGAACCAATACAATGACCTTGATGGCTTATCTAAAAAATTTTGTTCACATCTAAGTATCTCTGCAGTGTCTACATGCGTACTATTTTTCCCTTCTTCTTACAATAATTAGTGTTCTCGAAGGAAACAGAATGGTAAGTGTCGATTTCCATCACTTCTTATTTTCGAATTTTACACAAAAAGAACAAACCATACCAAGTTTTGTAGCCTCTTACATCAGATAAATCGAAAGAGCAGTTGTTTTAAAGGCTCTACGCTTGTCAGTAGGTATCAGCAGTCATCACGAATTTAAATTAAATTGTGACTAAAGCTACATCCTGATTTACTATAACACCTTTTACCTGTAATTTTCTCCAAAATAGTTAAATTAAAAATATTTTTTTTTAACAGCGGAGCCAACTAAAAAACAACCAATGTAAGGTCATTCGTGCCTTAGCTTGCAACGAACAGGAACAAGCTTTGTAACTGCAAAAATCATTACTTGTTTACCATTTTTGTGTGTTTAGTTACATCAAATCAGACCTTATCGAATGGTACCGTAAGTCATATTATTTCATTAGGCATTTCTGCATTTATGATTTTAAAGTCATACGAAATTAGTATACAAACGTAAGCAGCTGCTACCTGATTTTCTTCAACACATTGTGAATCACAGCCACATCGAAGAAAAGGTCAAAATTCCCAAGAATTATACTAACCATGACGATGCTTATGCCACAATTGATGCAGACCAGGATGCCATCCAATCCTGAACGCTTCGTGGCTTAAAGGTTCTAGCCTCTTCCAATGCACAATTTCCCAGGTACAGCAATTCATTTCCCCCTCTTGCGTCTAGCAGAGGTGGTGTGGCTCACATTTCGCCTTGCTGGGGACTTTTGATAGCGATGCCATTTGCGCTTTGGATTTTCCCCAGACGGCCCAGCAACACCTACGTCGGGTTGTCTAATTACTTGAGGCAAAACCACAGGTGGTTCCCAAACGATTAAAGGTGACAGCACATGAAGAGACGATGTTTGGAGGAACGAAAGGGCAGGTGAAATAAACTCCGGAATAATAATCTGAACTGCCTGAAGCATCTTCTCTTTTCCTGGTTCAATTTTGCACAAATAACTCCAGATTTTCACATTAGACACATACATGTCATTTTCTTGAAATATCTGAGTGAATGTAAACTGCCCAGAATTTTATTTCAAAACCTCCCCACCCTAAGGAATGTGGGCGTACAAACAGTCATATTTTCCGTTGCTACGATTGGCTACGAGTTCATCAGAAATATTAGCTTTGTAATGCGAAGGAAATGACTGTAATAAAGCGACCCCCCTTCCTCCTTGGGTAGCTCGATTATGAACGATTTTTACATACCTGGGCGACGATGTTTCGAAGGTGGTTCCTCGACATCTTCATCCTCAGAGATGGAACTAATGAAGCTTCATAATGAAGGACAACGTACCATGCCCAGCATCATTGGGGACATTTGACTTGTCCAGAACGATATATACAGCAGCACAGGATCCAAATTACTCAACATTAGGTAACGGAACTGATATTTAAAAGGTTGCTGGAGCCCTCGACTGAGTTTGATAGGTGAAGCAGGAAGAGTGACAGGCGCATGAGCCGAGAATCATCCTGTTCATACGTGTACAGGATGAACCAACCTAGTGAGCAAAAGCGGAATAGCGAGCGGTCGGTCTCAACAGGAGGCACCCCTCGACGCAAATACTCCGTTCCACATTGTATCAGCTTTCAGCTTTCATTGTATCAGCTTGTTGAAAAATGTTTCTCATCACGTAGCAATACAAAGCTTCACCATGCACAGCATTAGACAGAGGACAGCATCCACGGCTCACGTTATTGCAAGGAATTTGATGTAACGACATTATGCAATGATGGTAACGATACATACGATTACTGAGTTCATTTCGTAGCATGTTTATTTAAACTAGAGTACAAATAAGTAGTTTTTGTACACACAAAGAATTAGTTTAATTACATGTCTGCATTTATTGCATCTAGCCATTTATAGGAGCCTAGGTCTGTGCAGGTTTTATCTTGTGCGTATTGGTTAGCCTATAGCTGTTATCAAAACAACACATACTCAACGTCAAGCAAATTTTCGACATTTCTCAGATGTCATCATGCTTCTACTACGCTTTTGCTGCAAACTACTTCCTCAACGTCGTCGTCTGCTTTGAAATTTGAATTTTGCCACTTCTGTAGCCTCCAGTATTTACTGGGTCGCTCGTGACGGTCTCCCTCCAGCTTCCACTGTCTGTTGAACTGTTTGAAGAGGTCTCTACTCACCAAGTTCGTGATTTTAGGGAATATTGGGCATTGAATGTTCATTAAAATATACTCCTTGTGCTTCATGTTATTGGATAGCCAGTGACGCCAAAAGTGATAATCTCATGAAGAATTCAACTTCAGGAGGGTGCATGTTCGTTCCCAGTTAATCTCTTGCTTTAAAGTCTTGTAGTTGACTGCGATGTTATCGTCTTTTTCTATGGCGAATGTAAGGAAAGTAAAAGACGATAATGGCATTGACAAATTGACAATTTTCACAGTATGCATTCCAGTAATGTTTTTCGAGTACCCTATATCCTGTAAATTCTTGGTCATACACAGCTATAAAGAGTTATCAAGGACAGTCGATAGGTGGTTGCAAAGATCGACAATGTACAAAGGTTCCATGAAGTAGCTTTACATCTTGTTTGACTTGTTTCACCTCGTTAGTAGAAAAAAGACTTAGTAAAGGGGTAATAAATACCCACATGGATCACTCTAAATACTGTAAATTTAATTCGGCTATAAGCCAATAGTGCGTGCTTTTCGCCATCTATATAAAACCCGTAACTGGCACAGTATCATGCACAGACCTCTGAGAGGGCAAGTTTTAGCAAAACGGCACACACAGTAAATTCTAAGAATTTCCCTTCTCCTACTGTTTTCTTAAGACTTTTTTTCCAATTTAGGAGTTTTATAGGTTTTTTGCCCTTATTTAGGTACCGCTGCCCATGTCGGCACAAAAGGGCATTTTGCAAAAAGGGTAGGGTTAAGTCCCCCCCCCCCCCTGCATGCTAACTGACTCCGCCAGCTGGCTGGTGAAACTGTCACGACTTGAACAATTTAGGTGCGCCAGACTACTGATGGGGTGAGCACACAGTACGAACGGTGGAACAAAGGACAGAATTTTGTTGGACACTTCATCATGCCGATCCTGATGGGAATAGTTTTTCAACCTAGGCATAATTTTCCTGAATTGTCTCCCCATCATCAGAAAGGGGGGGGGGGGATTTGTAATTTCAAATAAATACAATTATTGGATCACAAATTACAATTACTTTGCTGCTTTTTTCAACAATTACGGCAGAATTGTAAACAATTTACACTAAATTGCAATTACTTTCTTCAGTTACACAAGCCTGATCCCAAGAGGAAATCATCACCCAGTTGTTTATTTTTAAAACTATTCTAGCTTCATTGCCTATATTTACATGACTGAAGAGGGGGGGGGGGAGTGCTGATTGAGTGAGCAAAGCGAAACAAACTCAGCATTTGTTAGTCAGTGTGCGCAAAAATGTGACTGAAGAAACACAGTTTGGTGAAGCATGGACATACAAATGGGCGGCCAAAATATCCTTGTTGCAAAGACTGCAACCAACGCAAGGGCATTAGCTAGTTGAGTTATAAAACCTGAGCATTTCAACCCATAAGCATCAGATAGATTATGACAGGCACCGAGAGAAAAGATCCCATAGCACACGAAAAATCCTGGTAGTCTCTCACACTATCCTGCCTGCAAAATCTAGAAAATTGCTAAGGTTCCCTGTACGATTACCGATCCTATCTGCTTCTTGAACCACCACCTGGAGACGATTTGTGTTAACCACCACCTGCTAACACTTTGTGTTAACAATTCTTTAAAAACAGCAGAAATGGTACCACAACAGCCACCACGTTCCCCCTTTTGCTACGGGCGCTAATTTATTGCTATCTAAGCTAACAGGTGCATTCTTTTTCATAATTTCTCAAACATTTTATACTTTTCATACTTTCTGCTTAAGGTCTGGTTTCAAAATCGGCGAGCAAAATGGCGCAAAATAGAGAAGATGGTGGTCAAACAGCACTGTTCATCACCCAATGGCCAGCAGATGTCAAACGTTCAACCCAGTCACACGACAGTGGCAGCTCTTTTGTCAGGTAACTTCATTACTTTTTAATTTTTTGGTAAAATCTTACCTTTACACGGATACATTTCTAGGGTTTCTAAGGACTCAATGGTTAGAAAACTGAGGCAGTATCTGATCATCTTCGAACCTCTTAACTTTTGTTCTTGAAAAATGAAAATGTTCTTGGCACATGCTTTCGCAGTTTGTCTTGGAAAGGTGAAAGAGTGCTCCAGCGTCACAATACGAATGCAACAAATAACAAATACGAGTAACAAAGTCAAAATAAATTTTTAAAAACAATTGATAACTTAACACCAAAAAAAACTAGCATCAGTTTAGCAGTTGAACAACAAATTATTTCAACGTGAATGCTGCAACCATCAGAGCTGCATGAAATAGTGCAAATGTCTGCGAGCGTGGAGGGTTTTGAAAAACTAATACTATGAGATGAAGAGTCGTTACTCACTTAAGATTGGGGGTCTTAAAAAAACCTTGGGGTTCAGCCAACACAAAAATAAAAAGTGCCGAGCATCGATGCATCCTATATTACCTTTAGAAATAGATGACCACCATTAAGTGTGGTGTCTTTAGCTTATGGGGCAAGGTAGCTAGATGGTTAGTATAACTTGTCTATGCTCAGAGATTCGAACCATCCATTGACGTTTTTGGGAAGAGATGGGCCCTGCGATGCCTCATGTCCACGTCGATTGTGGCATGTAGAAGATCCCAGCAATTTCTCAATGGAATTAACGAAAGAAACTGTTCCTTTTAGCTTCTGGTGCCATGGCTTTGGTCGAAATGCATAAAACCTTCAGGTGTCATTTTGCCTGTTAATGTGCAAAATCATCACAAAGTATAGTTTCGTGGTCACAAGCCACGTGCCTCCTTAATTATTGAATGAAAATTTGGTATGTCCTCGTGCACCTAACAGCAAGCTGTAAAGGTAAACGATATCACAGCAGCTAGATGGTAGATTCTTAAGATTTTCTCTTGGGGACAAAGCGTATTTAAATAACTTCCAAGTGACATTCCAAGATGCATTACTTTAACTTATAAGTACACTATAAGCCTGTAAAGCATATTTATTATGTTGTAACGCCTTACCCACTGTAAAAATAAATGAATCAAGCCTAACGTAGTGTTCGTCCTATAAGCTTGCTGATTAGGTCATCACTAGTAACGCACTAATGAAAACCAATAGATGAGACAACGTAATGCAAAGTGACCTAACCCTAACTCACATACTTAAATTCACTCTAATTCTTAACTACAAAATTAAATCAGCATTTTTTTTGACAATCAGTTTAGCACAATAGGAGCTGTGCTGCTGTTAATTAGTTTTGACCCCACCGTTACCATATCTGCACACATGATTATCACATTAAGTGTGTGCTTGGAACACCATCAAAGCCGGGATTGGGTAGCAAATCACTAATACACCTTTCCCACTGGCTAAAGAAAAAAAAGGAGATACTCACTACGATGAAGTATAACACAAATTCTTTAGCAATGAAATCTATACTATATTCTTTTTTTTTTTTACTTTTGTTACCTTGGTGTTGAGTGAGTACGCAGTATATATATCAGGATTTGACAAAGCAGTTGTTAAATGTTTCTGCGAAATCCCCACAGTAGTAATGCAGCACAGACAGAAACACAAAGTGAAAATCATTGCTACATTACTGCATTTTGTTTCAGATGTGTCATCAGTAGTTTCAGCACCACCTGTATCGCTTGCTAACTTGAGTCTACCAGCTGTAGCCTCTCTATCCCTACCCTACTTGGGAATGGACTGGCCCTCTCAGGCCTTCTCAGCTCCTCCGCAGTTGACCCCCGGACCTACAGCTGTTTCTTCATCTTATCTCAGTGTCTCAAAGTTGGACTCTCTTTTTCCTGTGGATGGAGGAATGGGAACAGGTCTTGTTTCATGCACGGACTCCGGTTCCGATGTCAGAACTTCAAGCATTGCACAACTGCGCCTCAAGGCAAAAGAACATTCGGCAACGCTCCACCTCCCCACCCATAGCATCAATTAGAGATATTTGCAACATTGAAGTCACTGTAGATGTGCACGTTTTGAATTTTATCTGTAAATCTACGTAATGGAGCCCGTAATGGAGCGATGTGTTGGTTCACAATTTTATGTTTAAATACCACAATAATAAATTCTACAATGAGACATGTTTGGTAGCCAACTGTAACACGGGTCTGCGTTAATAAAAAATACTGAACTTAAGTTTAGACAAAGACTCTCCTTTTGGACAAGAAAAAGAATCACACGATTTACCATTCCCCAGCATGAATGGGTAAATCTGTTTTTATCCCTAGAATCCTACCCAATTAAATATTTGCATTATTGTCTGCTGTAAAAGTAAAATTCCAGATAGAGTTAAACATCCTTGATTCTTCTCAACAAACACTCCCAATAATAGCTGGTTCAGCAAGTGATCTTGAACGGAGGCAGCAAATGATACGGTTGGCAACTTGCTCCATAAAGCCATCCCGCTTGGAAGAGCTGGACGTGGTAGCCACGCATGAAATTCTAGGGCTGGTAATGCGTGGTGTAGGATCCTTTTCTTCTGGGTAAACAGACGACTCCTGGGCAGCTTCCTGGGGTAGTCAATCAGAAGTTCCAACAGGGGAACGAACCACAGTCGAGCTAGCCAATACGGGACGAGTAGGATGAATGTTACTTCAGTCTTTGCGATCTTTTCCAAGATCAGTGGTGGAACATGTTAGGGAGGGAAGGGGGAAAATGTAGGTGAAAATATTAGTCCATGAGGCTTGTATGACATCTGAGGGCACAGGAAGGGACTCCTGTAGTTCGGTAGCCAGTTAAAATTTGAGCTTATGGTTAAGAGGTAGGTTATTGGAGTTCCCGAAGTGCGAAAATCCTCTTACAACTGCAGCATTCAAGACCCAGTCGTTATAGAAACTTTACCTGGTCTTGACAGCTGGTCCGCCAAAACATTCCGGAATTCTTGGATATGAAGAGAAATAGCTCGACATCCAGCTAGATGGCCGGCCAACAGAAGGATCTGGTCTACTCGGATATGGAGAGTCTTTGAATGGTTGCTTATCTCATCGTTGAGTAGGCAAAAGCATTGATTGTTGCTGTACACTTGATTCGTCTCTCCTTTTTTTTTTTAAAAAGAAGCATGGCAGGGTTGATTGAATAACTATCGAGGAGGTAGACAGAACTTGTATTCCTTTTGATTTTAAACTCCAGTAGTTGTCAAAGTGTTGGTGTGGACACCTTGTCCAGTGGTAGACGCATCCGTGATGAGGATCTCGGAGGGATCCTCTTCCTTGATGGGGATTTCTTAAGTAGTGTTCACAGGACTTCTGCTTCTGTAAAATTAGGGGAAATCCATATGCTGTTTAGAAATGTGGAATAGTGGCTCTGTGCGGCCAGACTTCCTCCTACTCATCCTAACGACCCAAGAAATTATAACTAGTAGGAGAATTAATTCTCACTAATCCAAAAATAAAAACCCCAATAAAACAAAGGAGTGATCACTGTCTGCATTCACAAACTGCATTGTCAAATCCACACAAAATTCCAGATTGAAAACTTCCAGATATGCTGTTTAGAAATATAGAATAGTGGCTCTGTGCGGCCAGACTTCCTCCTACTGATCCTAACGACCCAAGAAATTATAACTAGTAGAATTAATTCTCACTAATCCAAAAATAAAAACCCCAATAAAACAAAGGAGTGATCACTGTCTGCATTCACAAACTGCATTGTCAAATTCATACAAAATTCCAGATTGAAAACGACCGGCAGTCGACGTGGAGAAGGTGCTTGGAAGGCGAAGGGAACAAAGGGGTATTGTTCGGCGAAGGGAGCAATGGGCGTTGGCCTGGCGAAGCAGAAGATGTGAGTGGGCTTGGCGATTAATGATTGCCCTGGAAGGGATCTTCCTGAACAGGGCTGAAAATCCGCGAAGAGAGATCCTTCGAAGAGCACCGAGATGCACAGGTGTCGGTGTACAGGCTTCTCCACGAGGAGTCATCCTGGCAGTAAAAAAGAGCAGCAGATGAAGTCTGTTGACAAAGCAAAACTCCAAAAGAATCATAAAACCTTTTGTAGACTTGTTAGGACTTCCACTTGAGTCCTTGAACTAGATTTCAGCTTGCAAAGAGAAGAGTGACTCACCAATAATTACGCACCACTGAAAGAGTTCCGTTCCAGTTTCTTCTAAATTAGCAAATTTTCTATAGTTTTTAGTAACTATCCTTATCAGGCATGAGCTACGAGACACCCGCACAAACTGTCTTCTCACACACCAACGATCGCTCCAATTTTGAATTTCGTTCCTCACTACTAGTCTCCCAATCAGCTTTGAGATGTTATTCATCCTGGCCGCTGCTGTAGTCATTCTCACTCGTAGAGCTTGACTCGTCAAGTGTCAAAATTGGAGCGATCGTTGGGGTGTGAGAAGACGGTTTATGCGTGTCTTGTAGCTCATGCCTGATGAAAATAATTAGTAAAAACTATCGAAAATTTGCTAATTTAGAAGAAACTGGAAATCTTTTGGTGGTGTGTAATTATTGGTGAGCCACTATGATAAGCAGCCAAAGTAAACATACCATAGCGTCAGTCAAAGTTTCGCCGGAACATTGGTATTTGGTATTGCAAAGAGAAGAATCGGCAGGGAAAGATTGATAAAATAACTCCAGGCATCCAAACAAAATGGCAGTACTATTACAGCTAAGAAATGAGGCGTCCATGTTAACATTCAGCGCAGCAGCTGATTCTCTATTGTTAATTTTATTCCTAACTGTTTACAATTGGCTACACACAAACACTAAAAACAATCTACACGAATACCTTGAAATGGTACTAAGTACTAACAATACCAAGCTGGAAATATCCGCTGAGATATCAACCATCGAGGGTAAGGTTCACCCAATAAAGGAGACTTTCAAACCTGCAACAAGATTCGTAACAGAGAGTAAAGACGACCTGGCCACAGCTGTTGGAAGCGAAATGGCATCGCGAAGCATAGGGGCCTGGCAAAGTGATAGCAGTGAGCATTATAAATCCGGCTTGGAGTAAGAAAATTAGCCAAATGGCCATGAGTCAAAACAATCCATGCTTGACAAATGCGAGACATACAGAATCATTTAAAAAAAGTAACGAATTAAACAACTGAGCACAGTCGTTAAAATAAAATGTCACTCTTGTAAACGAGTCTTCAAAAAAATTAAAAGCCAACAGTGAAAGCGGTTACTGCTCGGGTCAGAAAGAGGCTTAAAGCAGGCCGCCAGATACGCTGATTCCAGACGAAGCCAAAAAATCCGAAGCATTACTTCCACACGTGATCTAACGTTCACAAATACTAGATCAGAAAAATTATAGGTGTTCGACCCATCAGGAAAATTCAACACCCAGGAAGGGCACGGACAAGTCTTGATGGGAATGCATCGTGACAATAAAGATGGCTTCCACTCGGTGCTTGCGTGGGAACTGAGGTGCCTGGATCCAACTGTCATTGGCTGTGTTGGTTGGATAGAAGTAAGAATTTTTACTGTCAGGAATTTTCGAATTAAAGCAGGCAATAATGCGAACAATTCATTGCGGACATAAAAATCTTTGCTTTTCAGTAAATTGAAAGAAAAAATAACTTTTATTTTGTGTCTTGCTGGTAGTGCCACAAGACATGCTCTTATCGAAAATGGGAAGGATGGTGCGGGTTTGAATTATGATAAGCACGAGCGTTGGCTGCACCGATGCTCCCCGATGCACTGATTTGCTTCACTTTCTATCTAGACGTCGACAACTCGTATAGTGTAAGGTGTGTGCTGGAAAGGTATCAAGAGCAAGAGTTCATTAGTATCTTTTCGGACGGCTTGTCTTAAGATTTCATACTCAACTCTTTAAACTGGATCTAAGTGGCAAGGAAATGGTTAGCTTTAGAGCCAAACAGTAGGAGTTCCTTTTCGTCAAAGTGTTAAAGCAATAACACAAATATTAGCTTTCAAACAATACACACAACTACATTCTACATTAAAAAATATAAATAAAATTTATTTGGTAAAGTTCAACCATGTACAGAACAATATAACATTATGTACAATCTTGTCATGAAACAATAGCCATATCTTTAAGTTTTCTTTTTTTACTAGCTTTAGTTGGCCGTAATCGCTCCAATTTTCTTTTTTGTGCAACTTTCTTAGAAACTTGCTTTTTTATTCGTCTTTTGGCGGCCACTTGAGGGTTAGAAACAGCCTAGAGGATAAAAAAATAAATTATTCATTCTAAAAAAAGAAAAAGACCAAATTTTTGCACGTGCAATCTCTTAGCAATTAAGAGTTACCGATATTCTAAAATGCAGATTCTGATGTCCGATATCGAAGTTGAAAAGGGAAAAAGAACACTGACCGACATCGTAGGATGATCTAATGTGACCCAAGCTGCATTCTTCACAGTCAAAAAAGATTGAGAAGATTTTGCAAACAAACCCTTTAATATCTAAGCTTAAAATTTACTGTCCAAAAATGGTGCTTCTGTCTCAAAATATTGTAGAAAAATGGAATTTTAAAGATATAATTAGTTTTTACATATCCTAAAATAACGATATTTAGTTAAGTATTTAAATCACTTATTTTAATTTATTTTATTTTATTTCTATAATAAATAATAAATAATCACTTTATTTTATTTATGCTGAAATGCCAAAATTTAAACTTAACAAGCTATCCATAGCTCCCCACCAGATGGTACCCCTGCTTACACGGAGGGGGGAGAATGCCCATTATGACCTGGAATGCCCTCATAGGTCCTTCTAAACAGTAAACACCCAATGGTTCACCTGACACATACGTACAAGATGAAGCCAAATTTCCTAGTTCATCTGTACACACCCCTTGAGGGCAATCAAAATGGTTTGGTGGCGGTATGCATGCCCCTCGGACGACCTCGCACATTCAACGGACCAGGTTGTCTCTTAAACTCAAAATTAATCCACTGGTCCTACTTGGGCTGAGCCGACTCGTTACTCTAATGTGGATAAGATTTGCCCGTCTCTCTTATTTCAGTCATCATCCATTTCCTGTCCTGCAGGAAGAGACCAATGAATACTCTGAAAGGCCGAAGAATACTCTGAAACCCTAAGGACAAACCAGGAACCCTGGGGAAATGATACACTGCCAAAAAAGGACTCTTAGTCCTTTCTTAAACACACTGTGATTGCCTTTTTTTGCGGTACCTTGGTTTTCAAATACACTCAAAGTTAATGCGCCATCAACGTCAACCCCACCCCACACCGTTTCAACTGTAGCCGCGCAGTTAAACCAAATGCACGAATAGGACATTGGTCAAATCTAAGCCTCCAACCGGTGTCAGGTAGCCATCCAGTTACTGTCAGAGCCCGATGCCACCAAATCTTGGTAATCTGACGACAACATACGCATTAAGCATGATACGACAGTGAACTTGCACCATTGGGTTAGCTTTAACATCAACCCTAACTCAGCTACCATCTCAAATCAACTCCAACAACCTCAACATCACTTTCCATGAGTCACTTGGCTTCTGCGTAACACCCAACACCAAGCCTAACAACCCCAAAAGACAGCCAATCTTAAAAAGGAAGAAAAATATTGAGGTGGTCCAATAACTCCAATGATTTTTGATACTACAGAGATTGAACCAATGAGTGCAGCCGTCAGAACAGAAAGTACCTGTGGAATTCCAACTCGAGAACTTCAGACATTACAAAGAACCAACCTAATCCTTTTTAAGCCGCATTCAGGTGCATTCCTCATCACCTAATCTATTTTCTCCGACTCCACAACTGATGAAGCTTCCAGTACCATCCTGCTACTACCCAGCACAACTGGTAAGGACAAAAATGTCCGGTAAAAGCAAATTTGCCATAATAAGCTCACCCATTCTCGGCTGTTGGAATGAGTAGCACTAAGGGAGAGCAGTTGAGATATTTCGCGGTCAACTTGTGTGAAACCTTACGATGAAACTACCCGCAAACGTGAGCACGTGTCATCCCGTGATGAAAGTGATGCATCCCACAACAAACAATTTCCTCGTTCAAGGGCATAAAACCTCACCCACTCCGTAACTGGAAGGAAAGAAATCAGAAACCCTACAATCGTGTAGTACCATAAATCAAGTATTAAATACCCAGTTCAAGCCCACCCCCTTAAAAAGCTTTAGTCACGATCATGAAATAGTGGAGTAAAGCCCACCTCTTAAAAATGAGGTTTTTCTGCAGCAAAATTAACAAAAAGCTATTATGCTCTGAATAAAGATTGTACAACTTTCTATGCTTACTGGCCCCTTCTCCCTCACTGGGGTAATAGTGGACTCTTTCCTTTGGCTCCAGGCACCTGAACAAAGGCCTGGTCTCTCTCCCCTACGCCTCCTCCCTTATTCACAGCAATTAAAAGGATGTAAAAATTGGCCTCCCAGAGATCATTCAGAAGCTTCGAATTTTCTGTGATAGATGTCCAGAAGGGTTACATGTACAGAATAGTGGAGTAAATACCCACCCCCTATTTATTTCAAATTTACTGTTTGAGCCCATGGGTGTTAAATACGTGATTTACGGTAGCAACTAGCTCTAAATTTTAACTGTACTTCAGATTAAATAAGAGTACATATGAAAATCAGAGAAGGCTTACATGATGAATTTTAACATTTTACCTCTTGTGCTTTCTGCACTCTACGGTCAGCTCGCTTCTTTGTTAGTTCTGACTGTAACACTGTATAATGGCGAGCAAACAATTCGGTGCCCACAATCTTCCTTATCAAATCCACAACTTCACCCGCTAGCAGTTTTAAGTCTTTGTCTGAAAGATTTTTTTCCAATAATAGACATTATATCAAAAAACAAAAACACAGAAAATGGGATGCGATGTGAAATGCTCGACCAACCTGCTTGAGGTGAATTATCACTCATCTCCCTCTGGAGAGTTTTCAGAATAATTGGTAGGCGAGGCTCCAGCCCTTCACACCCCAAGTCAGAGGCTACTGCTGCAAGCCACTTGAATACACAGGAGCGCTACAAAATGAAACAATTCTTTAGCCCTAATGACAGGTATACAAGCACCATTTTTCTATGTCCATTGCAAATTTGAAAAGCTTCATATATGAACTGGAACTTCCAACAATCTGAATAGAAATACAATTTCAGAAAAGATATTGGAGTGAGTTTGGCTTTGTAGAGCCCTTCCATAAGAACACATCAGGGGCCAAAATTTTAGTTCACAGATGGCATCTGGAGGCGCCACCATTTCTTTTGGCGCTACAGGACACAACACAATATGATGTCGCGCAACAGGCATGGATTAACGGAGTAATAGTTTCAACAAGCACAAAACTGGACTGTGCTTGTTAAATTACCCCCAAACAAGGTGCCTCTGCTCTCATCCAAAGAGTATTATCTACAGTACTGAAGCCTTAACAAGGTCAAAACAGTCAGTCTACAGATCTATGTATGGATGACGTGTGAGGGCGGCCTGATTTTAAATAAGGATTTCGGACAAGGGGGGGGGGGGGGCGGTGGGTCAGTTAATGTCACACATATATTACAATAACTATCAAACTGACAGAATAACGAACAAAAAAAGGGAAAAATTGTTCCACGAAACTCACAACACAAAATCACAGAATTTTTCAACATAGTTAAGGCCATGCAAAATTAATTTTTTGGTTAACAGGCGCGTGCGGGTTCCTTAAATTATCGCGGGTAAAAATTTTTTATCTCAATCTTGGTACACCTGCTAAAAATCATATATTTTTGTCAAATTTTGACCGTTTTTGACATCCCAGTAAACCATTTTAACTGGCTCGAAACGAGCTTTTCAATGGTACAAATTTCAAACCTCTAGCTCAAGCCACTAGGAAGTTATTTGGCAAAAACTAAAATGTTGTTAATCCTAGACGACACAAATAACATATTAGCAGAATATTATACTTTTGTAGGCCGACTACATACTCTTTCAGCTTTGAGCTAGGTACATGTCAAACAAATGTGGGCAGTTAAATAAAATAAAATGCCTGGTGCTTCAATTTGAAACCTCGTCCGTAAACCAAACAATTTTTTTGCATGGCCTACCTATTTTCAACAGTAATGAAGAGGAGGGGATTCTGTGTCTGTGATATCAGTCTTCTGAGTAGGGGCCCACCCGCGAAGATGTCACAAACATTGATGTTTGCGAAATAGGTTTTTTCAAAAGGGACAAAGTGTAATGGGAAGGAGAGCCAAAAAAAAATGGCAAAATTTGCTATCATTTTTACATCATTTGCGCATGCCCCCATTATGTTGCATACAAAAATTACGGTGACGCCATCCAGTAGGATGTAAATACACTACTGGTCTGGCCCCTAATGAGAGCTGCAAATTATGAGCGACCATAACGTATCACAATCTATACACTCTGAAATAATGCAAATGAAATAATGCATAACATGGTAGAGCAGATTACACGGCTGACGTAAGCTAAATTGCCCTTGGATTTTATATAGACGTTATGTGTATAAATGGACTTTATTTTTTAATCACATTCAGTAAAAAATTCGTAGATTGATGAAGTTGATGATTTAAAATCTGTCCTAGCATTGATTGATAATGTGTAATGAAAATGGAAGTGCATTTTTAAGCAAGCAACACTACCTCATAACTTAAAAAGACTTGTGTACCTTTACAGTGACTTGAGGATTGTTTGCGACTTCAAACTTTGCTTCACGGTTCATTCTTTGAATCAGCCAATCAATAGTCATTCGTGGTTGTTTTGCAGTAGCTTCGTTGTTACTGTCTTCATTCTCCTCTACCGTTACCTTGCAACTATTATCCAGCTTCAGTAATTGCATTTTCCATGCAGTCTTAGCTACATATACAAGGTTTTTAATCACCTGAAAATATACAAATTAGAAAGATCTTTTAAATTTCTATTTCTAAAATACTTACGGCAGTAGTACTACTTTAGCTTTTATTTTATGACCTCTGTCCACGTAGCCAATTAATTCGTGCAGAAATAATCGTTGTTGAAAGAACATTTTTACTGTGTTGGCCTCATCACAGTTTTTGCTTAAATAAGGCCTAAGACAGGAGTTTAATTTTTTTAAAGGCATCTTACACCTAAAATCAGCATGTACTTAACTACGGAGTACATGCGGAGTACATGCTGTACTGCGGCCTAACCGCAGTCATTTTAAAGTCGTAGGTTAAATGTAATTTTAAACCAAATTACCGACGCGGTTGTGAGTATCGCTAACTTTTGTAGTTCACTTCCGGTAGTAAACGATGTTCGTTCAAACTCACGTTTGTTGTGGTGCTCTCGTATTTTTACTTAAATCCGTCCAACAACTGCTAAGATTACACCCAAGTGTAAAATTTACAACAATAATCACGTCACAACAGATCAACAAATACATAGATACTAGTACAAAAAAAAAAAAAACAGAGTGGAGAAGAGAGGGCTCTAGGCTCTTAGAATATTAGCATGAATTAGCATTAACTAAAATATTGCTTTAAATTTCTAAAAAAAAAAGCTTCCAGAAGCAGAGCAGCATTGAGTGGCACCTTACAGCACATCTGAAGAGCATTCATTATGTTATTGGAGACAATAATGGTTCGCAGAATAACGTGCAAGATCTAGCTTAAATATTTCCCTAAATTAAAGACTGTATTACGACAAAGACGATGGCATTGCTCCTTAAACTAAAACATAAACTTAAAAAAAAAAGGAATTTTAATTCTAAAATTAGGTTTTACTATTTTAAAACACTACCTTTAGTTTATTCTTAATTTGCTTAATTAATGTTCAAATACCCAAAAACAACAAATTTGAAGCCTTACTTAACCCTTCACACCAGTGGGCATACTGCAGCATCCTCGAACAATGCCTAGTATGTCAGCCAAACTTCACTATCGCTTGAAAACACTATGGGTTCTGCGTGCGCAGGGTCTGGGAGTGGGTAGAAACTAAAGAAAGGTAAGCATTTTAGGATACTAATTAATTACAGAATTAAAATCCCACCTATAGTTTATACCACCTATAGTCTAACTGGAGATGGGCCAAGTCGAGAACCAGAAGCTAAAAACTCGACATGGATTCTTACAAACCCCAAAATAATGATTCATTCTTTCTTCAAAGACAGTAAAACTGAGCTAAGATTTTCCAAAACTGCAGCCAGTCATTGCATGCTCTGTCAATCTGTCACTTCCACTAATGCCATATACAACATCCCTTAGGTAGTGGCTCATGAAAGTGTTTCTGTTCTTCCAAAAGCAGGTCGAAACTATTTCAGACAATGGTACCCTGAAGCAAATGCCCATGACAAAGCTAAGGTTCATGTACACAGACCTCAAGAGGACAGTGTTTTATATATATATGTCTAATGATATCACAGATCCACACTGTTTACTTAGCAGAAGATACCACGTGAGACACAGGCACAGTTAAGTCCTTATCAACATGGAGGAAGAATGAGGTTCGAGGAATAATCCTCTCATGATCCTTGGAGATGGTCGAAGGGAGCTCGGTATATAGCAGGTAACACCGAAGAACACGAACTGGGAACTCAGTACACGTTAGTTCTACAAACGGAGCAAGAGCCTCGATGACGACAGGACTTGGCGCTTCACCCGCTCTTTGGTTCTTTGCGCAAAGATGCACCGAAAACTCGGTGACTTTAAAATACTTGCAAACCGTATATGTCCACCTTCCCAGGAAATGGCTACAAACTAATATGTCGAGCCACTGTTGCAAGAGCCATAAAAAAATAGTGTTTTGAGTAAGATGTAGTAAAGAAGTAGTATTCATAGGTTCATAAGACGCACTCAACAAGATGGAAAGCACTAGAGGCAGATTCCACTTGGGAAATAAAAATCTTGTTTTAGTTGGGCATTCTCAAAGATGCGAACAAGCTTTGCTATCACAGTACTACAGATGATATATCGATCAATATATTCGATTAATAGTCGATGCATGAAAGAAGGGAATTTAACATAGAACGGCAACCATTGATGACGATTTGAAGAAGATTATTCTGGAAAAGGTTCTACAAAAAACACATAACCGCTGACTCAGATGGAGTGCAAGGATCGCCATTTGACTGTCTCCACCATTCAAACCATTTCTTTCACTTTGGATCAAAACTTTGATAGGAGCTGGTCGGTGGCATTGTAAAAGACGAGTAGCCACTGAAGAGAAACCAGCTTCCCACATATTCATCATCAAGTTTTCACGTGTGAAAATGAATAATAACGGATTTGGGTGAAACGTCCGAACATGATGTTGTGATATAAGTTCTGGAAAAACGGGAATGAAATAGGGTCTTCTTTCGTCATTTCCCAGAAGTCCACTATCCACGGTGTAGTTGACCAGATAGAAGCAATCAGTATGAAGGACCCGTAGGATATCCGAATCTTGTTCAGTACCGATTGAAGAATCAAGAACGAGGAAATGCATACACAACCATCCCGTACCACGAGATTTTCATGCCGTATGTAAGCCCACGCTAGTGGAACCAGAAAGGCGGCCACAAACTTTGTGAGTTGTCTGTTTACCCACGTCGCAAAAGATCGATGACCAGTGTTCCTCCCCTCAGAAACAGAGACTGACACATCCTGGGCGATAGCGTCCACTCTGTTGTTGGAGTCTTGCGTGACAGGTAGAGTTCGTTGGCAAACACATTCAGCTTCCCCGCAATGTGTCTGGGTAGTAGCGTTACATTTGGAGGACAAAACAAAGAGAGGCGATACCTCCTCTATCAGGGACTTGTAATGAGTCCCTCCTACTCTTCTGACATAAGAAACAGTCATTGCACTGTCTGTCCTGACTGCGACAGTCTCCCCCAAAAGGAACGATGACCGACAACGAATCGCATGTGTGACTCTGAAGCTCCAGGATGCTGGTATGCAGGAGTTCTTCGTTCGCCAACCAGAGCCCTGACACTTTTTTTAACTGTCCAGGTGACACCTCAGCCTGAAGTTCAACAACAGGAAATTCGAAGAAGGGTGATGAACTGAAACGCCTTCTAACAGATTCTACTCTTCGGCCCACCAGCCAACAGACTCGGGGAGTATCAGGAGGAGAGAACAGAATAGCACCTTTGCAGAGAAGCTTCCGAACTTCGGATGCCACTACACAGTTCAGTGGTATACTGCTGACCTAAAGATTGTGAGAGTCAGACAAGCTCTGAATGGAGGAATATACCCTCTTTGGATTATATTTCCAATGTGATCTTTTCTCAAGCAGACACATGATGCTGTACACTGCCCCCACTTGTTGATGAAAGGGAGCAGAATCATCTGCTATGAAGATAAGAACAGGGTGCATTGGCCCCAGGATCCTTTCTCGGTAATGTTCCTTTCTCCTCTGAAAGGAATGCCCACCACGACCCCTGGAAAGCCTCAACACTCTTGCTGCCACGTTGTGGCTGCTTCTTCTATTGAGAAATGCCATGTGCCTCAAAGGGTCCAGACTATTAGAAACTTCTTTCGAATGACCCTGCTGAAAGGGGCCCACAGTATACTTCGAAGGAACACGCTGGCTAGCAGATGATTGTGGTGCTACCGGAGGCTTTACCTTGTTGCGCAATTCAGGGGGAAGCTCTAGAAGTTTCCCATAAAAATGTCACCAGACGAATGAATTGGAAACGATGCAACTACCCAACCACATTAAAAGGAATATGCAAATCTCCATCAACGTAAGCATGACGATGACAAATAACTAGTTAAAGGAATTGTTTTAGAAAGATGATGTGCTTTTCATACGAGACAGTCCTCAACATAGTGTCTGAATGAGAAGTATCAGGCTCGACCAAGAATGCCTTTCTAGCAGCTGTTGATGCTGAAGAAACTAGATCTGCATGAGAAGCCACCTTAGAGAACAACACAGTAACTGTTTATCCAACTCAAATTGTTTCAATGGAACCTTAACAGCTGGAATACAGCGAAATTCCATTCTAAAGACTCACAGTCCAAAAAGAAAACGCACACTTTCACTAGGAAGACACAACACAATGTCTAGCCAATTTTTGAAAGGTTTCTGCAGGCTTAAAAACAGTCAAGGCACTAGTCACATCTTGCACCCTTGAACACTAACAAAACTTCATTTTAAAATCGGAGGTCACCATTGCCTCCAGTATCTGCATTACCTTTCGATCGGATTCCAGAATGCCTACTCAATGCACTAGAGAGATGCCTACTCATGTCAGATGGGCCACGTTAGGGTTGGAGGGACCCTGTAAATTCATCATGGGAATCTTTTGGCTTTCATGATGTTGAATCGCCATTGATTCAAAAGTCATTGGAGATGATTGTCACTAGTACAATTAGATTTGGATCTCCGATGTCGTGACTTAATAGCGATTCAACATCATGAAAGCCAAAAGGTTTCTCTAGGTCTTTCTAACTGTAATGAGGCACACCTTATGAGTAGGGATCTCTCTGGTGCATGAGAAGGTGCTGGCGAATCCAACCGAATGGTAATGCAAATATTGGTGATCCCAAACTTTAAAATGGAAGTTTTGTTCGTCATCAAGTGTGCAAGATTTGACAAGTGCCTTGACTGTTTTTAAGCCTGATGAAGGAAGCAGAAGCTTTCGAAAATTTTCTAGACATTATGTTGTGTCTTCCTAGTAAAAGTGTGCGTTGTCCTTTTGAACTGTGCATATTGAGTCCAATTCTATAGTCATTTTCCCAGGAAGAAAATCTGCTTCACTAAAAATTACTACCACTTGCGGGCCGTAGCCTTAAACCAGCAAGCGTGAAGAAAAAGTTCCCTTTCTTGGGAGTCATAAGGCGGTAGTGGAGCAGCAAGGGATAATGGCTTTTCATCTTGTCAGTTGTCACATTAACCCCTCCAAATTCAACGTTTGCCGTGTATGACACGAGACTACGGCAATCTCGGTGATAATCGTCATGTTCGCATAGGTATCCATGGGCAGATCAATGGAATTTTCTACAGAAACAGGCTGTCCCAGCAAAAAACAACCAGGCACATAATGATTAATCCCTGTACTGAACAGTTCCCAAGGAACTTTACTATCCGATTCTTTATCTGACATCCTCTTCCCACCTACACCATTTTGAAACGGGGAGGGGGAAGAGGAGGGCGAATATCTAAATTTTCACCAGTTTCTAACAGTGGAATTCGTGTAGAATTAAGAAAACTCCGACTGGGAGGAAAATCTTTCCGTGAAGCTGAAGAGGACATTTAAGGCGTTGCGTTGGTCTTCAGATAAACAACCCTCATCATCCAAAAAATCACGACTACCATTGCAAACATGGTGCAGGTACTCAGACGCACGAATCACGTGAAAATGACTATCCCCATCGCTCGTGAGTGACAACCAAGACCCACCACATCCTCCTCTCGAAGGAACAACACTCCTAGGGGCAACAGTCAACGTATTTTTTTCCGTCAATTTGTTCACACCACACATTCGTTGCCATGCCCTGCCCTGATGACCGACATTGTCGACCAAGTCCGGCCTGGTGACCCATGAATCAATCGTCGTGTGCCATGTTGCCCAAACCTGGGTCATGGCGACGAGCAAACTCCTGTGTCACAACTTCACTTTGATCTCGTGACAGCCGAGACGGAGATTTAAAATTACAGCGGGGAAGAAGATGGTCGATTGGTCGTTGTTCACAGTATGGGATCAACTCACATCCAGGACCGATCCACACACACTTTCAGAGGCATGTTTCTTAGCCTTATCTTTGTGTGTGTGTACTGCTTGCCAGAGCTTCTTTTTTCCTTTCTCCGATGACTTCCTTAAAGTTTCACCGGCACAGGACGCAGATCACGAATCAATCAATTTGGGAATGACCATGCACCAAAGGAGGCTGCCGGCACTTTGGCAATAGTTACGAAACGATTGGTTCACCACTTTTCGAAGCGCTTGTTACTTCTGGCGTCACTACTGATGACAGAACTACTAGAGAACGTAGTTCCCATCTTGTCAATCGTTTCAGGAATGGAGTGTTTGAGATTATGAATTTGAAAAGCCATATATTCCTGAAATTTATTAAATAGTCTAGCACCATCTGCCGGCGAAGGCTGAACAGAGCTAAAATTCCGACGGCGTCGGTGTTTTTACACCACCTCCATGATCTCCTAGAGGGCAGCTTAGGTTTCGGAATAGACTTATCAACCGGTGGGTGAGAACACACTTTCCCGTTCACCCAACCTTTGAAAGCTTAATTTGACCCAGATTACTACCAACATTCTGATCAATAAGATTGGCCAAAGGAGTATTTACTCTTACTCTTACTCTTCACTAAACAAGAGGACGAACCAGAGAAGGCGCATAGGACAGCTTTTTTGTCCGATTTCCGCCACGTCCGACGAAGATTTTCCGAACAAGATCGCCAGAATGGAGAAGGCAAATTTTACACGGGTGTGTCAAAAAAAATTCGGTTACGACACTTACTGCAGGCAGGATGAAGATCGCGAGGTATGAACATGTAACTATTTCAACTGGAGTTTGGGACATATTTTTGTTTCGAAAATAAAACAAAACACACAGCACAACGACCGAACAGGACAATGCCCCCAAGAAAATTGTGGCGTAAGCAGGGGCGTAAAT
>JAHWFP010088953.1:0-23060 GCA_023313725.1 Lithobius niger
CACCTGTGCATTGTGCAAGAGTGATGATGAAGATTAAAATTATGCAACTGGTCGTTGGTACCGGTATGTAACTGAGTGCAAGATTCTTGTTAAGGTCTCCCCACAACATAATTATCTGCTGGCCCCACGCAGTGTCATGTGTATAATAAACATCAGTGGTTAAAATGTTTTTTTTTAACAATAATAACTATGCATTGCAAAAGAAGTTAAATTATATGAGGATGGCGCAATTCTCAATTTTATATATCTGCAGATTTTTTTTGCGCAATTTACAGACATTTTGGCCAAAGTTCTACACGACATTTTCTTCCCTATCTGGCAACACTGATCGCATGTGCCTCTTCCCTCCCCTGCTGACGACGTTCGGCTGCAGTTTTATTTACATTCCCGCACGCACGTGAATATCCGAGTTGGGCTTTCCTGCCTTGGAGTTCAAACCAGCGGGCAGCCAACCCCGGAATGCTTTTTTTTGCGAGCCCTTAATGTTCCGTCTTTGGGTTCATTTCCGTTGGCAAAGGTCTCGTGCGGTTTTTATAAGCAGGAAAGTCTTTTGCTTCCCGGGCATCATTAGTTGGAATCTCCTGGGAGTGCAATGGGGACAGGACATTTTTTCCCCAAAGAAGTCCGGTTCCGTATTTAATGATGTGCACTGCGGTGAGATTGATTTAAAGTGACTCATAATGAGTTTGCGTGGAACTTCCTACTGAAAGTTCCGAAAACTTTGTCGTTCTTTAAAAATTTAATTAATTTATTTAAGGGTTGAGTAGGTTTGGTACGGTTCTGGGGACTGAAAGAACCATCCTGTATATAAAAAGTCCTAATTTTTGTACAGTAAATTTTACCCAGAGGGCAACACAGTACAGTTCACACAGGGGATGCGGGACCGGTCATTATTTATAGCCTGGGGGGGAGGGGAGTGGGCGAGCAAGGAAATAAAAATGTGACCATCACATTTTCGAACACCTACCTCGTTCAAAACTCTGAATAAATCTTGACCCCTCCACTCGAAGTCAAAATTAATGTGAGCCCCCCCTCCCCCTCCCAAAAAAAATGCGCTTTTCGTATGACTGTTTGCAGATAACTTTCTGTAGCCGCATTAAATAAGTAGCACTCCGCCTCGCTAAGTTAGGGCGCGTTTAGCAACGATTCGCCTTTGCATTCTCGCAGCTAGCATTTAATCGCGATGCTAAAGTTGGCGTTGCTAGGGTTACAACGCTACATGAATTAGCCACCAAATTCGACGTCAGTTGCGTAAATACTTGTAGTCTTATAGTCCGTGACAAAAAGATAAAGAATTCCTCCTGACAAACAATTTTCTCATTTACTTCTGAACTCACATTATTAACTGTTTTCTTTGCGAGCCGGCAGAGCTAAAACCGCCGCCGTGTTGGAATTTCAGATGATTTCTTGCTTCTAGCTGCGAGAATGCGAACACGAGACGTTTCGTAAACGCGCCTAACTACTTTCGTGTTGAGTTTCATACAATATGTATGATGGACTCTATTTGATTGTATGCCCACACCCCTAACCTAGTCAGCACCTAAAAAAAGGAAGAATGAAGGGAGATGGTGGCAAGGTTTTTTTTTCGAAAGTTTATTGAAAAACGATACAAATTAAGAGTGTCCATTGGCGATAAATAATGACCAGTCCTCTAGGCCGAGAAAAATAAATACCTTTGTTCCCATAAGTGTACAAACCAAAATTTGATGCTGGATTTTTTCCCTCTCAAAATCTGATGCGATGCGCCTTTTTTGGGGGTTGGAATTTTTTTTTTTTTTGCTTTTGTGGAATCCTTACAAAATGAGTTAAATATTGTAAAAAAACAACAGCAAAAAACACATATTTTTGTGCCTGGAAAGAAGACGTTCTAGGTTTTGCAGACGTGAACCATTCGTATTTCCAAGGATTTAATGTGTGGGCTGTGAACCCTACTGCCGAATAAAATAGTTTATACTGCAAATCGAATAAAAAAATAAAAGAGAGGTTTAGAATCACGGAATTAATTGGCGTTTAACATATATGACGTTTTGTTATTGCTGGGCGATCTCTGTCGGAAAAAAAGTACCATTTTTTTTCTGTCTACGACCAACGTAATACCGTACGACAGGCTACTGTTAACATACCTACCGTTTTTATTTATTTTTAAATTTATTTATTGAATTATGAAAAGGAATAATGATGTCGACCATAATTATTGATGCGGGGGTTTAGGAGAACCAATGTTAATTTTTTTTCGCAGCTTCGTTAAGAATGCTGCTTAGTTATAGTGTCCGCGGCCTATCTTGAGTTCGTTGCAGAAGGAAAACAGATAACCAATTGTACGCTTTTAGTAGCAGAGTGCCTTGCTGATATCCGAGATGGTTACAAAAACGATGGCGGCCGTCGATTAAAGCCGCCTCCTCCAGTAAGACGTAGCCGCTCGTAAATACTTGCAGGACTCAAGATACGCCGCGCACATAATAGGAACCAGGAGTGTTGAGTATTCAGTCGTATCGTGTGACGGAAGCAGCACTCAAATCAGGGAAATTTTTTACAATAAAAATGCAACTACTTCATGAGGAACTTTATTTTACGAAGGCCTGATATCCGAGCTTAGTTAGGTTACTTTATTGTATTTTTTAAATCAAATTTCTTGGAGCTTTAATTTATCTTATACAAACTAATGCTGGTGTATAGATGGAATGGGAGGGGTTGGGCCTTTCCGGGATGAAAATGGGGGCCCCGTTTTTGCTGCAACAAGTTAAAACCAAACAAGTTGCAACTCCTACTGCGCAGGTACAACTAACGTCGGAAAATGCTGAAAAGGTTGCACCAGAGGCGCCTCAAGCCTTAAAAAACGCGGTGGGGCCATGTCCGAAATCTCCTCATTATCCTCCCCCCCACCCCCATATATATATTTTTTCATGAAGACTGGTAATGTAATTTGGACAACCACATAGCCGATAACCAGATCCCAAGAGTGCTTTTTTTTTTACAACTAACAAAAAATGAAAAAAAAAAAAAAAGTTTATACTGTCCCCGACACTGAATGTTTTTTTTTTTAATCAGGAAGATGCTGTGTCACGACTGGTCTGGTCATCACGGTCTTGGCTACCTAACGTAAACACTATAATAAACTTTTCATAATTTCTTTATTTTCATCACTAGGACTGGCGAACCATCACCGTCGTAAATGCTTTCGGTGCGTCTAATAAAAAACAGCTCAGTGCTTTGGCGCTACGAGCCTACAGACATGTACACTTGATGATGAACATGATGCCACATTTAAACTCAACTTAGTCTTTCTGTTTCCAGAGTAAATCTGTTTACACAGAATGATTCCATCCTCAATGAGGAGAAAACCGAGAGGTATTTTTACTCCAATTTAAAGTTACAAAATAATCCGTAACTTCTAATTCAAATTTGCATCCCAAAAGGGAACGAAATTCTCATTTTCTGTTCTTCAGTCGGAATTTGATTTCGGAATTTTGGTCTCTCGTGGGTGTTTAAAAAATAAGATGCAAATAAGTAGCATATAAGGAAATAAATTTAAAATTTAGATACGCGCGACAACAAGCTGTGCAACTACACCTGCAGCAAAACTCGAAACGTTAATTTCTTGACCCATAAGAGCGCCGACTTGCGGGAATTGAAATTTAAGGCATGATTCGCTTAATTATAGTAACTCCTTCTTCGTCGCGACGGTCTTGCCGCATTCGTCGAATGTATCTTCGACACCAAAGAGGGAAGATCGGAAAGCGGGAACTGGGATAAGTGGGAGGATGCAGTTCAGGAAGACCGAAAAGAGGTAAAGAGGGAAAAGTCGAGACGATGGGGGGGGGGGGGGGCGGGGCCGGGGGAAGAGTGGAAGACGTCAGATGGGAGCTTGGGGCCGATAGCAACTCGGTGCCGCAATCTGGCTCGTGGTTAATGAGTGAGCGCGGCGTGCGGTTATGCTTCAATTAAAAGACGGGCACTAATGAAGTGAAAAACGCTCCATCAACGGGGTGGGAGGGGGGGAGGGGGTAAATAGGTGGTGGGGGATGCAGAAAGACGCTGTGAGGAAGATCCCTTAGCGACGGACTTCATGTTTGCTCTCTCCTCCTCCTGCTAGCGTTTCATTTCCTCTTAACCATCTTTTCCCCCCTCCCCCTTCCACCCCCTACTCATTCAAACTCCTCCCGTCACTGAGAGTGCGGGGGCGGGGCAGCAGACGCTGCAGCTCATTTCCAGTCGAGCGGCTCTTTTGTTGACAGAACAATCGAGGAATGAACACGCACCGAATTAAAACGCCAACTATTTGCGCCGCCTGGCTGCCTGACGAAGAAGGAAGGACGAGCAGAATGGCTGGCGTTTGCTAGCCTGCGTCTTCCTAAAAGTGCCACGTGACCTATTCCGTCCTTTTCCTCGTCCCCCGTACAAGCGCAGAGAGTGAGCAGTACAGAATTTTTTCTCCTTCTTTTTACTTGCCTTAACTTAGGGCCTCCCTTTGATGCTTCCTTCTGTTTCAGTAAAGAACAACGCGGCGCCGACGTGCAGGAGAGCTCCGCGTTGCTTGAAGGAAACAAACAATTATCGGCTTGCAAGCGCAGAGGCGCGTCTTCGTTCGTCTTACAAATTGGGAACACAAAAGAAGCCAAATGCATTCTTAAACACAAAAGGTGTAGTGGTTAGTTGGTCGTCGAGTTTCGTGTTGGGTTTTGTTTTCTTTTCCTTTCTTTTAGTCGAAGCAGCTTACTTAACAAAGTGGGTGTTTGTTTGTTAGGTCTCTTCTTCTCACTCTCTTTGTGAAACGGCAATTTGAGTTTAGCCAAACTCCTGAACAGATTTGTAGGAAAAAAACTGAAGTAATGAGATTACTGTCAAAGGCACACGAAGCCCAGGTCTACGGCCCCTCTTATGGCCGTTCAAAGGTTTCCGAGTGCTGCAAACCTGAAATTTTAAACCCAGTAATATTTTTTTTAACATAACACGTGTGTACATACTTTGACGGTAACTTTTCGTAACTTATTGGGAGAGGTTAGGTTAGGTTAGGTTAGGTTAAACGAGTTAGGTTTAAACGAGTGGAGGTCCTAGTTTAAAGAAGCACAAATTTCAGTAAATAATATAAAGGAAAGGCAGCTACGCTGTCTTTCCTGCAAGATGGAGCCCAAACAGCCACAGCTCGGCGGTCCTCTAGTTAGTTTTTTTTCTGTATCAACGTTTATCGTCATGTTAGATTGCCAGACCATTTAGCCATTGTTTTCAATATTGCGCTGCAATCGCTTCGCAAGCCTTCTAACGCAAGATGCACAGCCGATGGAGCAGGCCGTCTGTTAGAAAGTCGCATCCTCCCAAACATCTTAGGTACAGTGAACTGTATGGATTATCACGCCAATTTGCCGCGAACTGCATACTTGATTCACAGCAGTTAAGAAAAAGGTCATGGCATTGCTGTGAATCAGTGAGCTTTCGCAAGCCTGGATCGGTCAATTGGAAGTAAGCCAGTTTAGTTGAGTGACGTGTTGTGCGTTCGAACTGGGGTACCAGTCCATCACCAGGTCACTGCCGTACTGCATTTACTGATATTGTTCTGGATATTGTTCAGTGAACGAGTGATATTGGTAAAAGTGGTAGGACAGTGATTTGGTGATAGACTGGTTCATCAGGCTGAATCCGGGTCGTGTCATTCAAATGAAACATATGTGCATAAAGGTGGCTTATTGTACTACGTTATTTCCAGTGTATTAGTTTTGCTTTATTTCCAATTGACTGATCAAGGCTTGCGAAAGCTCACTGGATTCACAACAATGCCGACACTTTTTTTCTTAGAAGGCTTCGATCTAGTATGCAGTTCCCAGCAAATTGGCATGATGATCCATACAGTTCAGTGAACCTAGGATGTTTGGGAGGATGCGACTTTCTAACAGACGACCTGCTCCATCGGCTGCGTATCTCACGTTAGACAGCTTGCGACGCGATTGCGATGTGAGATTGAAGACAACAGCTGACTGTTCTAGCGATCTAACACTACGATAGACGTTGATACTGAAAAACCTCACTAGATGGCCGCCAAACTGTGGCCGTCTGGGCTCGATCTTGCGGGAAAGCCAGTGTAGCTGCCCCTCATTCATTTGGCTCCCGCTTGGCAAGTCTATACGCGTTCGAGCCTTTCTCAGACAAAATATTCGTTTAGGGTTTAAAATTCAGTGTGCTGTCCTATTCGTTACTTAGATTTTCTTTTATAGTTATCCTGTTAAACTGATCGTAGATTCATAGCCGATAACGTTGGAACTAGTATAGGTGGCCGTTAGAACATTCCAGCAAGGAGTGCCAGACGAGCATCGCTTCATTGCCGTCATTTTTTCTGCCACGTGATGCCGGCGTTTTTACGAGGGGGCAAGTAGAGTGCTAAACCGCCTTTCATGCCATTAATACATCCAACGCTGAGAATGACGCATCCTCCCGAACAACTATTAATCCTAGACTGTACTTTGTAATTAGTTCCATCAGAGTTTTCAGACGGCGCCACGTGTTCCATCTGGTAAGTTTTGCTCATTTTTCAGCCCAAATCTAAAGTAAACAACATTACAACTAAGCTAAGCTAAATAATAATTAAATACAAGCTAGTTTCGTTTAGGTTAGTTTAATTTCAAGCTGAGTAGAAATCTCACATAAAACTCGTGGCGCCCTCTATAAACTCAGACGGAACTAATTGGAATGGATCTAAGACGTTGCAGTATGGGGTCTCAATCACAAATTCTACTCCCCAACCCTATAAATTCTTGGTTGAACTTACATAACAAGGCTTATAATGGATGGTTTGCTTTTTTTTTTTTTGCCGTTGGCTTCATTCTGGATGGTTTGAAATCCCAAAGAGTTCACAGCATTTCGCCATCACGGATGCAAAACTTTTCTCGTCCCCTGGGCCCATTTAAATGTGCATAACTTTTATGAGACAGTGAATAAAGGTAGAAAATGGTTTGGGGCCGGTGTTATAGGTTTGGTTTTAGGCTGACTGACGGGCCAAATTCTACAAGCTTTGCCTGAACTTAATAAAAAATACACTATTGAAAGTGTCATGCGAAGCTAGAAGAACCATTATCATTTTCGTTATCTCGCAGTGTGTGGTGCAGTAGGTACTCAATTTCTGATCGTAGTGTACATGGGTTGACCTTATGAGAGCTTGGAGCAGAAAACTCAACAAACCACTGTGTGCTCCTTCGTTACTCTCATGCTGCTGTATTGACGAGAGTTTAGTGTTAGTTAATGGCAGATGTTACAGCTTAGCTAGTAAAAATATGACGCTGGTTATTTGGTTCCATTGGGATTTATTGCGATGGCAGTAGCAATATAATGCTCGGTCGACTTACACGCGAAATAACCCTTGCTGTTTTACAGTTATTTGCGGGTCATAAACATTAGGAAAAAAACATGAAAATATTGGTGACAAAAACTACAGAAAGACTTACATAATATTGCAGGTAATTTTGGCTAAAGATCTTAATTGGCAGGATAAATATGCAGACGAAATTATAGGCCATTCACTCCCACGTGTTTGAATGACAAGGAATTGGAATGGAATTAAATAACGCCAAATTACAACAGCTGGCTACCAAGCATTGCAAGCAAAGCATGACAACGTGGCAAACAAAGCATGACAATGCACGTCATGGTATACATGCGCACATTGGCTTTTAATAATGTAGTCTAGACCAGACTGGAATTTCTTGGGCGCTCCTCTGTAAGGACATCCGCCACAGGCCCAGGAACAGCCCATGACTCCTTACTACTGAGGCCGAACTGGAGCCAATGACCTTAGTCTTTAATCAATATGGGCATCCACCGGGTATACCCACAAATGTCCAGCGCATCGGCACAGGATGGTGGCAACTCAAACGCCAGTAACGGC
The DNA here is from genome assembly GCA_023313725.1 of Lithobius niger. Classification (NCBI taxonomy): domain Eukaryota; kingdom Metazoa; phylum Arthropoda; class Chilopoda; order Lithobiomorpha; family Lithobiidae; genus Lithobius; species Lithobius niger. The sequence continues at coordinate 7,871 of JAHWFP010088953.1, forward strand.
TGCCGATACACTGCATGGCATAAATTTGGAGCAGCCGGAGTACACCTCACTGCACTTGGTTTTCCGGATGAGTGCACCTATGGAATACAGTTAAAAAGTAATGCAGCTACGCTGTCAGGGCGTCAATTCCGGACTTTCCGTATTAGCTAAATTGTCCACATTCGAACCAATGTGGGTGATCGTTTTGAGATGCGAAGTGCATTCCCATTGGCTGGGGATCAGCGACTTTATACTTTAGGGATAGCGCGCCTCGGTCTTTTAGATGATTTGGAAGCCATTTCCCTTGGACTCCTCATCAGAAAACGCTTTTGATGGCATTTCCTCGGAATCGAACGACTCTTCCGATAAAGGTCCGTCTCCCTCTCCTCCGTCGTGTGCCGCCTCCGCCCCCAACCACCTCTCCCTTATCCCAAGTCCGTATTCATTTCCTGTTACTGCCACGAGATGTCTCTCGCCTAGAGCTCTCCCGTAGACGAATAATGAACTACTTCCTGCCGCGGAGTCGCTCAGCGACGGGCGGGCCGACTCTAGAGAACGTTCCGTTCCCTTGTTGCGGACCCCTGCGATTGCTATCGATCCGATCCCGATCATCAATCTAAATTCCGTTGGGCTAAGGGAGGAGGGATGGGTGGGGGAAATGTGGGGGTGGAGGTGACAAAAATAGAAATAATTGCTTCGTTTCGCTATTCTCCTTCGAGCCTTTTTAACATTTTTCTTCTCTCTCTTTTTTTTTTTTTTTAGTACTTTGATGGCGGAGGCGGTAATAGCAATCGCCGCCATCTTAAATTTTTAAAGTTTCGGTTTCGTTCTTCTTTTTTTTTTTTAAAGTTGGTCGTCTTCCATTGAGAGCGCCTTTCGTCCTTCCGTCCGTTCGTTGTCCCCATGGAGCTGACAAACGCAACGCCGTGGATAACGATCGTCCGCCAGAACAGAAGCGTCGTTGGATTAATATTAATGGCTCCCCTTGGCCGAATAAATACTCGTTATCTACCGCAAGAGGGAGCTGCCCTCGCACGCCGTAAATTAATCTCGCCATTCCTCGCATGGGCCGGGATAGGACGAGACTGGTAGGAGGCGTGAGGCCAGCCGGCTTCACCTGTGTAGAGATGGGCCGGCCCTGGCACACTGGTCGTGCGTCGTCGCGACCGAGTCCATACTCCTTGCGGAGTAGCTCTTCCAAAAGAGTCGGAAAAGTTTGCATACGCAACGTGACGTGGAAGAAAACCGCCGCCCGAGAATTGGATCTTCTTTTGTTTGTTTGCTTTCGCATTGTTTGTTAGTTTGTTTTCGTTAACAGGAACTTTCAGCGTCACTGAGGAAATTAATATAGCCAACTTAGCTGGAAATGTCAGCCAACTCGTGAATATAGGGCGGGTTTATGCAACGACAATTTTCTCGCTCACTAGGGGTTAATACTATTGTGTGCGCGGCTACGTCTTCCTGGAGGGAGCGCTTTAATCGACGGCCGCCGTTGTTTTTGTAACCATTGTTTTTGTAATATCCGGGTAAGCGAGCCAGTCCTATTGTTCAACCAGTTAGGACCGGGTCGCGCCTGTTCGCCGTCACGTGACGTCATGCCTCAGGATAGAGCCATTGTTCAGGGACGAGTATTTAAGGCGAGTCCCAACGAAGGCTCAGGCAATTGGTGTGTGGTGGTCAGACCAGCAAGTCGAACCACCAGAGCTGATAGGGGCAGGACAAGGAGGCAAACCTTGACCTAGTGCCTAATATGTAATGCTATGTGTGCAGTCCCCTAGCTGTACAGTAAGAGGTGAATTAGGATTGAGCATTGTGTCCTATGAATAATCGTCCATCTCCTTAGCAAGCACATACACTTTAAAAAACAAATGTTTTACAGGATTTTTTTCGCTTTCGTCACTTTCATTTTGTTTTCATTTATAGTTATATTCTACGCAGTACAAAAATGGATGAACGCAAATTGAAAGTAAAAAAAGCTGTAAACAACTTTATCGATCATGTATTTTTTACTATTCTGAAGGGTACGTTTTAAGGCGTGCATCGTCATCTTCATCGGACTTGTCCTATTTGATTTTTGACGTACGCAAGTGAGGATTCGTCAGCTAAGTTAAGCCGTAATTCCATTTCTCTAAACTGGGATCACAAACACACAATGAACATTTATCCTGGGAGACTGTTTGGCGGCGGTGCTCTGTTAAACGCAACTCCGTCCGTCCTCCTGTCTGTCTGTCTGTCCGATGCTATTTGCGCAAGTCATGAATAATATAAATGGGGAGTTGATTGTTCGGATCACCGAACATTTTCAGTCGAGGCATTCAGACGGCATTCTGGATCAATGCAAAGCTACTGGGTTTCTCTTTCCTATGCCCGAAACCATTTTCGTATCAGTGGGTTTCTCTCTGTTATCGCCCCAATTCCGCAGAATTCGGCCGCCATTGCGACCACAATTGAAAGAGTGTTAGGGAGGAGGGAGGGAGGGAGGGATGGGAGGAGAGGTAAGGGATGGAAGACCATTTCGTTGCCCATTCGTGACGTCACATTACGACTCGGTGGAGGCACGTCGCGTCTGCGCATAGGAGGATATTCGTAAACGACGTAAACAAAATATTAACATGCAAGAATCCGCCATTTAATATTAGCGTATCCATTTATGTTTACTGTGGACACGGGGCTTTTAAAGGGACACCCGGCCTGCCTTATAACATTCCGCGTGCCAAATTACAGCTACGCGCAGATCGTCATCCGAGCAATTACAGTGCCAAGGTCGGCTGGGGTGGTAGCTGCGTTCCTCGCATAGCTGCTGTCTCTGTTGGCTTTGTGAATAGTACAAGAGACAGAATCAAGTCAACGATTGTGTCGTCACAAACCGGAATGATTCTCGTATTTTAAAATCACAATTTATAATTTTCTAGGCTGGTATCTTATAAGTTTGCTTCGGCAATCTATTGGAATAATTAATTTTAATTTTTACCGCATTAGTCTATTAGATTTTTGATCTCATGGTAATTATTAGAAAATTAGTAGATGTACACACAGAGATGAAACGTCATGATTATTGTACGCGTGCAATGCATCATTTAGTGACGGGTCGTTAGTAAATAAAATTCCATTATATTCAACAGAAAATTTTCTAGACGCCACATTTAAAAACGGATTATTAGCAATGGAAAGACTAACGGTAAGGAAATAGACCTTTGTGGCCGTACTTGATGTGGAGGATCGAGAAAAATGGCGCTGGGTGGTATATCCCTTTAAGGGACGACGCGCAAATTGACATGAGACATACTAGAATAGAAGGGGTAAAAACCAACTCCCCATTGTCGTGCAAATCTGTTCCAGACTTTGGCCGGAGATAACAATAGAAACAACGCAGATGCTATAAAATAAAAGTTTTGTTGACTGTTGTTTAAATTTCGGCGTGTTTCTGCTTGTATGCATTTCTGTATTTAAACTTTAAAAAAATCACGTGTAGAATGTCACAAAGTAAAAGCCCGAAAGTGCACAAATACACATTAAACCCCGACGTTTCGGCTCATCTCAGAGCCGTTATCAAGAGTAGCAAGTAAAAACAAATTACAAATAACACAAGAATGCCCTGAGTCAAGTTGCAAGTAAAATGGCTAGCTTCACAAGCCGGTACTTGCTAGAAAAAGTTAAAAATGGACAGAACCGTAACAAAAAATTAAAAAATTTAAGACTATTATGTGCTCGGCGTATCTTGAGTCCCGCAGGTGACTTATGAGCGGCTGCGTCTTCCTGGAGGGTGCGGCTTTAATCGACGGCCGCCATTGTTTTTGTAACCATCTTGGATATCAACAAGTCACTCTGCTACCAAAAACATATAATCGATTATCTGTGTTCGTTCTGGGGCGAACTCAAGATAGGCCGCGGACACTTGTAGAAGATATTTCGATGTGTGTTTATGGCTGGCACCAAACGAAGTGCTATAGTTATAAGCTGAATCTAGTATTTGTATGGGATTACAGAGGCTTCTCTGGTGTCGGAATTTGTCAACTTGAAATTTTTTTGATAATTCGATGCAATCTTCGAAACTATCGGTGTTGGGTTGAATGTGGTTGTGCACCTGGGGGAATGAACTGAAACACACAATGTTTCCAAATTAAGACGGGTACGGTAATTAGATATTTGGAATAAAGTTTTGGTTCAGGAAATATCTGATTTATTGTGTGCGCAGCGTATCTTGAGCCCTGCAGGTATTTTATGAGCGGATACGTCTTCTTGGAGGAAGCGGCTCTGATCGACGGCCGCCATTGTTTTTGTAACCATCTTGGATATCAACAAGGCACTCTGCTACCAAAAATATACAATCGATTATCTGTGTTCGTTTTGGGGCGAACTCAAGATAGGCCGCGGACAGTATATGTCCTGTTTTGGTAAGGTGCTGAACAAGTGAACTGGTTGTATCTTTAAGTCTGAAGTTAGATTTGTGGGACTGACGGCGCAGAATAAGTTTTTGTTCACTTTGTCCTTTGTAAGTGGATGTGCACGTATATATGATGTGCACAAGGAATTTGATAAATAATACATTTTTTTTTATTGTGGTTAGGCACTTTGAATTCATTCTGCAGCAGTTTTTGTACTGCTTGTTTCAAGTATCCATTACATAATGGCTCTGAGATGAGTGTAAACATCGAGTTTTAATGTACTGGGCGATTACAAGAGAAATGAGACAGTTTGAAGCGTTGATTAGCCGAAAACTCTACAACTTATCGATAAACTGTTTTCACCGTCGTGTTCTGCAACTCATTGAGTTTCGCAGAGTGGTAGTTTTCAAATGCGCATCACGTGAACGTCACGTGACTCGTTCTGCAAGATGGCCGCAAATTTTAACAGAGAAGGCGTTTTGTGTGCTTGAATTAAGCAAAACGTCATCTGCACACACCCTCAAAGCCCTGACCTAACAACGTGTGCCTATTTTTTTTAGAGGGATCTGTCAAAAATAAGGTGTTCATTCCTTCCCTTCCAACCAACCTGCAAGATATTAAAGCAACGGATAGCAACAGCAATTGCCATAATTGACGAGGATATACTAAACTGTGTTTGGTAGGAATTTGATTAATACACGGATGTATGCCATGTAATCAAGTGAGCACACATTGAACATGTATGGCACAGTGCTAGACGTAACTTAATGAGTAAGTTGCAGAACATGACGGTGAAAATCTTAGAGTATGCCAGCCCGGTTTGGTCTCCTTTTTTGCTTAAAGATATCGATTGTTTGGAGGCAGTACAGCGACAGTTTACACGTGGTCTACCGGGTCTTCGTGGGGTTTCCCAAGGTGAGCGGTTAACAAGGTTGGGGCTGCAGCCACTTGAGTTGGGCAGATCTCTCGCAGACTTTTCGTATCGTACGGGAATTTTTGTCGGTTGACCTACCTTTTTTCGAGCTTTCTCCAGGAACGAGTACCAGAGGTCACTCCTTTAAATTATTGGTCCAGCGATCGCGAACGGAGTGCAGAAAACATTTCTTTGCTCTTCGAGTGGTCAAGCCATGGAACTCACTTCCGGAGGATGTGGTCAGGGCTCCGTCAGTCCATGTCTTTCGTAAACTTTTACAGCGTCGACCACTCACTTGTTACTTGAAACGTACTTATTAATCTTATTTTAGTTAGGAGCGGCGTTAGTGGCCCTGAGCCCTGCCGTTATCCTTGCCTTGTGGCTAAAGTTATTATTATATGATTATTATTATTACTATATTATAAGTTGAATAATTTTCGTTTAAGAAACGCTTCAAACTGTCTTATTTCCTTTGTAGTCACCCTGTATATCTGTGCCCTTTTTACTTGTAATATTTGTAATATCCTGGCAAAGTCTCAAACCGTTCGTTTTTGAGAAACAGTAACCCAATTAGGAACGACAACGTCGATTTGGTTTCTCCCCTTCTGTTTTGGTGAACTTCATATATCACGTTGGTAGGTTGTACCAGAGATCAGAATGTCTCATTTTATCTCTCCCAAGCCAATGCGGGGCCCTCGCGGTAGTTGCGGCTATACTAATACCTCTCACAATGCTTTGTCTCCCTGTTGTTTCGCACGCAAAGCATTAGCAGAGGCGTTAGTAGCCGCAACCACCGCCAGGGGCACGCGTGGGCTTGGACGAGTTAATATGCGACATCTAGTCAACTTCCTAATCTATAGTTGTATGCTGCAAGCCTCGGTCGAGATCAAAACCTCAAAACATGACAACAAAACCTCAGCCCCACCTAGCCAAAACATCAACAACCACACACAAAAATATATATATATAAAACACAAACCAAGAAAGGTCGAGTGGCTAGACTGGAATTCGTGAGCACGGGAACGCGAAATTGAACGGAGCTCATATTGGAATAAAAAAAAAAAATCGTGTTAACCCTTAAGGGCGCGTTTACGCAATTACTCGTCTTTGCGTTCTAACAGCTAGAATTTAATCGTAATGACAAATGAGGTAACAACGCTACCTGGATTAGCTAACTCCAACATCATCTGAGTAATAATGAGTATATCCTTGCAGTCTTATAATCCGTGACATAAAATAAAAAATTCCTCCTAACGAAATTTTCCAGTCGCGTCTGAACTCACATATTGACTGTTTTCGTCGCGAGCTGGCAGAGCTGTAACCGCCGCCATGTTGGAATTTCAGAGGATTTCTGGCTTCTAGTTGCGAGAAGGCGAAAACGAGTCATTGCATAAATGAGCCCTTAGGGCGCGTTTGTGCAACACGACCTTCTCGCTCTACCGAACGCTATTTGCTAGTCAACCGTTATTTATTGACGACTAGTTTCCCCATTGCTACTAAACGAATGCGGCAATACATAACGATTTAAATACATTATATAAATAACAACACAGATAAAGAACAAATTGCAACAGTAATTTTAAACATTGCTACAACATTCTCGTCATTTTACGCTATTTCCAAAATTTGCTTTTCTCGTGCGAAGAACAGCTTCTAGCAGAGACCAGACGACAGCAGAAATTAGCTGCTCGTAGCGAAAATTCAAAATCCAACATGGCGTGTATTTCGGGGTTCTCGAATCGAAAACAAGCCATCAAATGATGGCATTCAAAAATCACTCCGCCATCTTGTTACTGCTATACAAATTGTTGTCTTGATGTCATACATTGACACTTTCATGCCGCAGGCATCGTACTTCGTGTCGCGAGGCACGAAGAAACGAAGAGAATGTGTGCATCCGCATCGTTACCATGGTTACTACGTATAGAGACAGCTCGAAATCCACTTGCGAGGAGCAGCCTGCTGATTTAGTATTAAGCACGTAAGGGCACGTTTATGCAACGACTCGCATTTGCATTCTTGCAGCTAAAAATTAATTGTAATGGCAAATGAGTCGTTGCCACGGTAACAACGCTACCTGGATTAGCTAAATCCAACATCATTTGAGTATATCTTTGCAGTCTTATAATCCGTGACAATAAGGTAAAGAATTCCTCCTGAGGAAACGATTTTCCCAATCACTTCTAAACTCGTATGTTAACTGTTTTCGTTGAGACCCGGTAAAGCTAAAACCACAGCCGTGTTGGAATTCCAGATGATTTCTAGCTTCTAGCTGCGAGAATGCTAATCGTTGCATTTACGCAACGACAGTTTTCTCGCTCACTAGCTTTCACTTGATCAATACTAAATCTGGTGGCTGCTTTCCGCCTTTACCGAAGTATGCGGCTTTCGAGTTGTCTATGCGTATTAGTCCCCATGGCAACGACGCAGACGCATATCTTCTCCTCGTGCCTCGCGACACGGCGTACGATGCTTGCAACATTTGAGCGTCGATTTATGACAACAAGATAACATTTTTTACTGCAGTACAAGACGACGGACTGTTTTTTGTATGCCGGCATTCGATGGTTTGTCTTCGATTCGATAGCCACGAAATGGGCGCCATGTTGGATTTTGAATTCCCGCTGCGAGAAGCTATTTATTCTACCGACGTTTGATCATTGCTAGAAGCTGTTCTTTGAGGAAGAATAGCAAATTTTGGAAATAGCGTGAAATGACAACAATTTTGTAGCAATGTTTAAAATTACTGTAGCACTTTGTTCTTTATCCGTGTTGTTATTTATAATACATACAATTTCTTATCTATTACCGCATTCATTTAGTAGCAATGGGAAACTATAGTCATAAATAAATAACGGTTGACTGGCAAATAGCATTTGGCGAGCGAGCATGACTTGTTGCATAAACGCGCCCTAAAAGCAGTGAGCGAGAAAATGCTCGTTACGTAAACCTGCATTGTACTAACACTGTGGTCGTTACTTAGGTCCAGTACGCAGATAGATCACAGATGCTGGTTTGAAGGCCAAGGCTTACCTCATTCGGCTGTGTTTTGCTTGCTGTCCTCGGGTTCATGACAAATATCATTTTTCGCCACTGGACTTTTTTTTATTCTTACGTGAGGCGTTTGCCTTCAAGGAGTTAGGGAAAAAATGTTGGCCCGGAAAGAGAATGACTCGTATGCTTCCAATATTGCCTGTTTTGCCTGGAGGTGTACCTTGCACAACAACTTCGAGCGGGCCCATGCAGTCCAAACATACGCGACGAGTTTGGTCTGTCTTTGTTTGGAAAGCGTTGTGAAAAACGAATCCCCCAATCGTGTGGGATTAACGTTGATAAGTGTTTTAAATCCAAGGTTTATCATTGTGGAGAATTTCAAACAAAACCAGAAAACGGACAAGTATAATCGAGTGCACCTTGCAGGCACCACAGACAGACGTTATGCCCCGACTTAAACACTCGATGATACCATCAAGTCATTCTCTGCCTGGTCCAAATCTAATATGCGTCAGAAGAATATTGTTCTTCCGAATTGATAACGAGCGTATTTACAGATTTGGTAAAGATGTCGCTTAAAATAGATTACTCGTTAGTGATAGGTTTCGTTGGTAGTTTACTGCCTGTGCCTAGTTTTCTTTCATTGACACCTGGTGTTATTTTTTATTTTTTATTATTTTTAAAGCAACGAGTGGATACTATGCTTGCCTCACAATAAAAAAGTTTTAGTTCAAAAGGAACATTATTGACACAAGATAAAAATACACAGGTGAGAGTTTAGGGACCCTAAATTGCATCCCGTCGTCAAGCCGTACAACGTAAAAAAGACAATAAGTACTACTATCGCACACAATTCAAAACATCTTGGCAAAAACCAGGCAAGAAAAGGTCACCAACAGACGCAAATAATGAAAGGGCCACTATATATTTTTTTTCTATTGACTTCCTCTCCCTCCCTCATGCCACTCCTCCTCCTCTGCCTGATTTGTCGAATCTTCCATCATTTAAATCTCTCAAGAACCAGTGTTTGGGTGGGTGGGGGGGGGGGGGGCTCCATACGTTCGGGAGGACTTAGCCTTGGACCTATCGAGCCTATGCATTATGAAATCAAGCTTCGACCTCCTATTCAGAGCTTTACGTCTACCTTAGGCAAAATGGCCATTAAAAATTCCGTCTAAATTCGTAACTTCGTTAGGTCACTTAACTCCAAACCACTGCCCACCGAACAAGCATTCGCGTATAGTGCTTTTCTGTGGGCTTCCCGGTATTGATTATTTTTGGGGGCAGCCCCAAGGAAAGGCCAAGGCCAAAGCATAGCAGACCAGTAAAGCACAAAGCGTTCGTCCATTAGACGGGAAACACTTTTACGGGCCGCCGTGATTTAGTGCCTGGCGTCCGCAGCGACGTAACCCTAATTGCCGCAGCGGTTGGAGGTCGTGGCCCGCCTTGCCGCCCGCCCGTCGACAGGACCGTATTCAGTTCCCCACTTCTTCCCATGTAACCTTCCTCAGCTACTACGCGAAGGTATAGCCAGCCAAGCACACAGGGGGAAAAGAGTTCCCAACTCCCACCCCCAACCCAACCCCCTCAACGCCTCTTCTGCAACTCGACATTCGACAACTTCATAAACAAAGAGGGTTGCGTCGCATGCAAATGAGGAAGAGGACTTGTTGACTTCATGGGTTATGCATGATGCAGACGGGATTATTAATATTTGCGGCGGGGCACACGACGTATTCGGGAGAGTGAGAAGGGTAGGCGGAGGGATACGGGGGAATCGGTTGGAGGAGGTAGAGGGACAGGAACAGGGGAGAGAGTGAGAGAGACCGGGGCTTTTAATTCCGTGTTGGCTGGCGTGAATATTCTGGGTTGTTCATTCTGGACGTGGACGGGGAAAAAAAAAAAGAGAAAAAGATTAAAAAGAAAGAAAAGACGAAGGAGAAAGAAAACGAAAAAGGAAAAGAGCCTGGAGAGAGATGCACGTGCAAGGCAAGCACGAGCACCGGGGAGGGTGGGGAAGGGGGGTCGGGGTAAGTGTAAGGAAGATTCACGTGTCGTAATATATAATACTGTTCGGAAAAGCGACAAACAAATTGAAACGCTACTACCCAAGCGTCGCATTGGCCCGCGGTCTTGTGGGATGGAAGATGAGGAAGCTCGTGTATAATATATATATTTCCGAGGTTCCATTAACTAAACGAGGTGTTGCAAAGCCTCCGAGTGACGTTCGCTAAACAACTCCCCAACTTAGCTTTTATATGAACCTAATAAGCAAAAGTAATTAGTTTGTATTCAAAACAAGAGGTTTTTTTGTTTGTTTGTTTGTTTGTTTTGTTCTGTTATTGTTTGTGTTGGCGTTTACCTGGAGACGAAAGTTTATTAATTTGAAACAGAAACAGCAGAATCCAATTATTGCTTATGAAGACATCTCACGATGACGCGAAGTAAAATGAAAACACAAAATGAAGTTGAATGGCGCTTGTTTAAAGTTCGTAGCACTATGCTACAAAAATATAAAAGACACTGGGGCTAAAAGCTCTTACGACAAGAGTAAAACACTGATATTTTGACTCCAATGTGTATAGAGCAGTGACACGACGTAGTATTATTGTATAAAACTCTATGCTGGAGCCTTAATGGGTTAGCTGCAAGGGGCACTGCAGAGAGAAACAGAAGGGCGTCATACTGAAGCCGATGCTGTGAAGAGTGATTTCTTAGACCTAAAACGCGCGATTTTTGTTGTTGGAGAAAACAACGTTATTTTAAACCTAAGAAATCCGCTCTTCCGTTGTTTTTCCCTCCATTTTTATGTAGTGCATCTTGTAGTTATGCCCTCCAAAACCCATACTGGTCCCAATCTGGTGCCAATATGGCGGCAAATGTCACTGCTCTATTAGTTCAGGAAAGTGCTATTAGGTTAACTAGTTGCAGCTTGCTTCGTCCAAAGCATAACGGATATGTACACATCCGAAGTTCTTTTTTGGCTTCGTCCATTACAGCTACAATGCGCCGTGTTAACTCCCCAGTTGGGAGCAGTGACGGCAACTATTTTAAATAAAACTATTTTAAATACTATTTTAAACACTTAGCAAGTATTTTGTATTTTGATTTAAAATACTTTCGTTTACTGAGTGTATTTTATTTTAAAATTACTTTCAATGTAAAGTATTTAAGTATTTTAAATACTGAAAATACTTTCACAAGAAGAATGATGTGTGGAGACTACTAAAAATCAAAATCTCCTAAAATTATTAATTATTAAGAAAAAATGCTTTACGCTAACATAAATATCAGTCGTGCAGCAGCATTTACGTGCAGAGGTTCAAAGGTAGCTAACTACGAGCGATCGCATTGCGACATTTTTGTCAAATTTCCACGAAAGAGTTTGAAATGGACGCCAAAAATGTAATTTACACAGTCATTGAGAATGGGTCAAATTTTGTGAAAGCTTATGGGGAATTATGTGATGGTAAAGATACTTTTGGCCAAATAGATGAGAATGACAACCATAAGTCTGGAAAACTGTCAAATACTGTCAGCGATACTGAATGTGACATCATAGATGGCGATCAGGAAACAGGAAATCAGCCAGAAAGTTATAATCAAAACGTAAACGTTCACCCAGTGGACGTTGCTACAATTTTTATTTCACATGGCAGTGAAAGCTATACAGGGTGGTCCAGAAAAAACTGACGACCCAATATTTTATAAGTCCTAGTTAGCACCCCTGACAACCAGGAGAGGACAGAAATCAAGCCTAATGAAACAAGAAGATTTCCATCTTCTCCTGTTTTTGAGGGGTGCTAACTAGGAAAGTTGGACTTAGAAAATGTTGGGTCGTCAGATTTTTGTGGACCACCCCTGTATTCTACGATTGATGTGATAAAGATGCAAGTCATCCTCCACATAATTATGTTGCTTTGCAAGCCAAGTCATTGGATTTAAAAGTTTTAACAGATTACGCTGATATAATGAAGCCACTGGCACAGGCATTAGACAAGTTACAGGGGAAGTTTACTGCTGTCTCGGAATCTTACAGCCTACCCTTTACACATTGAAGAAGAAATTAAAAAAAAAAACAACAAATGTGCTCATGGTAGCACACTGGTCGAAGCATTTCTTCACGCTATAGAAAACAAAATTTTCTTATCGGTTCATCTTGGATGACTAACAAATTTGCGGCTGCGGTGGCATTCCGCCCAAAATTCAGTTGAGGTGGATTTGCAACAAAGATAGAGACTGGGATTGTGAATCTTTAATAAAAGAGGTTTGCACGCAGGTAACTGAATTTTGCATCATCTTCATTTTCCGATGAAAACAACAATCCGCTAAATAATGTCGGAGAAGATCACACACATGGTAAATTTTGGTAACACAGATGACTTTTATGACTTCGAAGATTAAGCTAGTGGTGGTGTTGGACTTACAGCACACCCCACAAGAAATGTGCAATGAGCAGCTAAACTGGAATGTTTAAGATTCCCTGAGGAAAAACCACCTGAAAATCTCAACGAAGCCTTGCTTAAGTTTCCTGATGTGAAAAAAGGTATTTGTGAAATGGAATGCAACAGTGCCTTCTTCAGCACCTGCTGAATTTCGTTTGTTTTCAGGAGCTGCACTCTGTGCAAAAGCTAGAGAAATTAGGCTCAGTGACCGGCAGTTTGAGTAGTTAGTGTTGTTGAAGTCAAATAAATTACAAATGGCTAAAATAAGCTATACGTTAAAGCAGCTTTATGTCTATTGTCCACATTGTATCTCCACCCAAAAAACATTAGAAGACAGTGTTTGGTCTTCTGATGTATTTCAGTATTTAAGGGAGAATCTTAAACCTGCAGTATTTTGTATTTTCAAAACACTTTTGCAAAGGGTATTTTGTATTTTATCTTAAAATACCTTTTTGCTCGAGTATTTTTAGTCGTATTTTAATTACTTGTTCGCCTGGGTATTTAGTATTTTATTTCCAATACTTTTTTTTTATGTATTTTGATCATCACTGGTTAGGGAGTGATGTAAGTGCTTGCTAAGGAGATGGACGATTATTCATAAGACACAATGCTCAATCCTAATTCACCTCTTACTGTACAGCTAGGGGACTGCACACTTAGCATTACATATTAGGCGCTAGGTCAAGGTTTATCCCCTTGTCCTGCCCTGATCAGCTCTGGTGGTTCGACTTGCAGGTCTGACCACCACACACCAATTAGCTCGAGCTGTCGAAGCTGTCCCGTTTTATACCCAAGCGGGCCGGGGCAGAACAATAGGCTCTTGCCTGAGGCATTACGTCACGTGACGGCGAACTGGCGCGATCCGGTCCTGACTGGTAGAACAATAGGACTGGCTCGCTTACCCGGATGTTGGCGCCGGGCCAGCTTCCATGTGTGCATGGTAGCTAGCGGCGCGTAGCATCCATGTTAACGGCAAGGTGCACCGCACGAGGGGCTAACTGCGTGCGTGTGCATTGCCGTACATGTAAGCACGTTACATCCCCCCTCCCCTAAGAGTAAGCTCAGGAGAAGGAAGACCTACCTCTACATAATACTAAAGTCTCCTAACCGACCGTAAGTTTGGTTTTTGGTTACTTCCGGTGAGCTGGTTTATTCAATGGTACTTAAAACTATACAATATTTCTTAAAAATAGCATCCGGCCTGCACAAATGTACTTAAAAAAAACATTTACAATTTTACCATGTTAGCCTACTCACCCACCAACAATCTTCGTAACGAAGCTATATATACAATTATAATTATACACTTGTATTGTTTCTCCCTAGTCTGACCCAGACTAAGAGAAAAAAACTGTTCGTGAATAGTTCTTCACCTGAAAGTTCTCTTTCCACCTAATATTTACACTTTTGTATACTAGCACTGCACATCCCTAGTTTTGGCTTCATTTTCGACCAAAACGTGTTCGTTTGTGTATTTGCTGCACTTTTTAAATAAAGTTCACAACTGAATGGCTTTTCTCCACCTCGTCACTTCCTATTGGAAACATAATGTTCTGATGAGCACTCCATTCATCACATTCAAACGGTTTCTCTTTCCAATGTGTATCTGCACCAAACAAGCTTCTCCATGACTGAGTTCTGAATTTTAAGCCTAGGCTTTAAAATTCTACTTGGTTTGATTGACTTAGTCCAAGTTTGCATGACACATATTTTTGAAAGTTAATTTCTATTCAATTGGCTTTCCTAGTTCAAGTATTATTTCAACTTTTAGCTTTTAACTGGTTTTTGTGATTTTTGTTCATTATATAACTTTTTTTCTTCGTTTTATTTTTGCATTTCACACACTTTTTTTTTTTTTTTTTTTTTTTGGGAAATTCCAAGTTTATTTCACATCACGCCACTTATTTTGATTCCTCCGTCCCACTGCTCTCACTCGACATTGAAACGTCCGCATTGTCATCTGGACCCAACAAAAATTCCTTTTCCAACTCCGCAATCTCCTTAGTTGCTTGCTTCTGTTCCTCTGGGGTTTGGCTAGCCGAAGGGTCCTCCTTATCGGTTGTGTCCACGGCGGGCAAAGAAGCTGAAGTAGATGGCGTCGCCGCGCCCCAGGGGTTCTGCATCGGCACCGGAATATCGTTGACATATTTGATTTTTAGTCTCTCCGCCGTTAGGTGTCCTGGCATGCCCAACTTGAGTTTGTAGTCCGCCAACATTTCTTCCCAAAACTCCCTCGACATCGTGGGTGAAGCCTTAGAGTAGAAACATTTCCTTCCGGACTCGCCCGTCCAAACTTGAGTAGAAACATGCTGCTGCCTAGGTGCTGACGCTTGAGTAGACTTCTCCGTAGTAGCAACCTTCTCCGCCGACCTTGGAGGTGTTTGCTGCTTCCTCTCCTTAGATCGTCGCTGACGCTTCTTACTTTGGTGCCCTTGCTGTGATGACTTGGGGCGACATCCTTGGGGGGGGGGGGG
>JAHWFP010088954.1:0-30072 GCA_023313725.1 Lithobius niger
TAAAAATAGGATGGTGGTATGATTTTCAGTGTTCATAAAAATGAACGGACTTTTTATGGAGGGGGGGGAGGGGGGGCTTACTACTATAAATAGGAGGAAGAAATCATTTCCATTCCATAAAAATGGATGTGCGATTGAAACATCCTTCCATCTATTTATTAGTAGGAGCTACATCTTCAGGAAAAACTCACTGGATTAAAAGTTTAATCGAAAATTCGCAAAACATTATAGTCCCTCCGCCCGAAAGAATAGTTTTTTGTTACGCTGAGGAACAACCGATTTATGAAACGTTAAAACTAACTTCCCCAGTTCCAATTACGTTTCATTATGGATTAAACGAAGATTTGTACAATTCAATACAGCCTAATACTTTATTATTAGTTGATGATTTGCTACAAACTACATCTCGAGATTTATTATTGGAAATAGTACACAGAGGCTCACATCATAGAGGTATTAGCGTAGTAATTGTTGCGCATAATTTATATGACAAACAATTACGTGCGCTCAGTCTACAGGCACATTATTTAATATTAATGAAAACTGTACGTGATTATCGGCAGATATTTTTATTAGGAGAACAATTAACTATCGGAGGGAAAAATTTAGTGAAAGTATATAAATCTGCTACGATCGATCCCTATACATATCTATTTCTACATCTGAGACCAGAAACACCTAGTATTTTAAGATTTCGATCAAGCATTTTCCAAGATCCATCCATACTATTTGTAGAGAATGAAAAATTATAGAGTGAAGGACTTTTTACCTGTCCTGCATCTACTGACTAGTAAAAGAGTTAAAAAAGACGTCAAGTGTGCATTGTTGAATTGCCCGGAGCTAGTTGACGTTTTATCCCTAGCAGCTCTTAATACTTTAAAAGGTCGTGTGAGAATTAGTCCTGGCCAGAAGGCTAAACTGCGTCGTTACAAACGAGAGGTGAAATATTTAGCTACAAGAAATCATAACAGAAAGGCCAAGCAAAAAATTATTCAGAAGGGCGGCCTTCCATTCTTAGGTGCATTAATTCCGCCCATTATAGGTGCGATAACGGGATTGTTGGGCAGCTAAAGAACCAAAAAAAATGTTTAAAAAAATGTATCTTTCATCCCAGCCACCAACTACGCGCGACAAGTCGCCTTACGTAGCTCCCCTTAAGTATATGGAACATGAAATGAGTGAATTAATGCAAAACCATGCATTGGACGATGATAGCAAAATGAAATTGTATAACCAATTGCTCAATCGATACCTACGTTATGACGCCGAGTGGGTAGGTGAACCGGTGAAAGTTGAGATTAAAGCTCCGACCCGCCGCGTGCCACCCCAGGGGCCAGGGGCTCCTGGGGGGCCAGGAGTGCCTGCCCCTCCCACCCCGGCTCCAAGAACAGTGTCCATGCCTACTCCTCCCACCCCGACTCCAAAAACAGTGCCCATGTCTACTCCTCCCACCCCAGCTCCAAGAACAGTGCCCATGCCTACTCCTCCCACCCCGGCTCCAAGAACGGTGCCCACCCCTCCACCGAGAACAACGTTCCAACTCTCTGCTACATCAAGACCTACATACGTCAAGCAACCAAAACCTATAGAAGACATAGTGAGTGGTGTCATTCCTAAATATAAAAAACGTGTTGAGAGAGTTTTACGAAGTCGTAGAGTTCAGTGGGACTCGGAAGGTCGTTTGATACATATGCAAAACGTCATAGAGGATAGTGACGTAGGGAGGCTTGTCCACGGAGCTCTGACGGAAAGTAAACATCATCGCACCAAGATGAAAAAGGAGCCCGGCTGGACTTTTGTTTCAAAAGTAGTGAAAAAACATTCGGGTCGTCGTTCTTTACAACCTGGACACTCCATCCAACAACGTAAGGAAGTCTTACAACAACATCAACAAAATGTAAAAAAAAAATTAAACAATATAAAAATGGTGACGAAAGCCCGACTGCGTCATTGATGGCAGAAAACTTAGGCGATATAGAGAAAGAAAAAGAAGAAGAAGACAAAGAAAAAGAAGACCCAGACGTATCACTCACTGATATATCTAAACTGTGGAATGACGACTATTATTGAGAAACAGTTACAGGAATTATACTTTGACCCGGCTTCTCCTGGTGGGTTAGGTGGTGTGCACAGATTGTACAGGGAAGCTAAAAGAAGAGGATTAAAAGTAACGTTGAAACAAGTTAAAGATTTTTTATCATCGCAAGAAACCTATAGTTTATTCAAGCCTGTTATTCGACGATTTAAACGGAATCCTATAATAGTTAAAGGGATCAACAAGATATGGAGCGTAGATTTGATGGATGTTCATGCTTTAGCTAGATTTAACGATGACATAAATTTTTTACTAGTAGCGATAGGCAATTTTACTAAGAGAGTTCATTTTAAACCAGTGAAGAAAAAAGATGCTGAAACAATCGGTAAAGCGTTCGAATCTATTTTTAAGGAAACAAAACCCCCAGAATATATTTTTTCGGACATGGGACTTGAATTCACATCTAAACATGTCCAGAACGTTTTTAAAAAGTACAACGTAAAGCATTTTACTACAAAAAACACTGAAACAAAGGCAGCCATATCTGAAAGATTTTTTAAAACACTAAGACAAAGGCTTCACAAGTACTTACATTCCCGTAATACTAACCGTTACATAGATGTACTTCCAGACATTATCAATGCCTACGAATTTTCTTATCATCGATCTATTAAAATGCGACCAATAGATGTTACCAAAAAAAAAGAAAAGTTGGTTTATCGTAATCTATACGGAAAAGGATTAAAAATAGGTGATTTGGTTAAATTATCCAAACTTAAAGGTATTTTTGAAAAGGGTTATCGTCCAAACTGGACGACTGAGGAATTTAAAATCAGTGGAGAAAAGAAAAACCAAAAAATACCTATGTATTTAGTAGTTGATTTAGAAAATAAACCAATTTTAGGTAGTTTTTATAAACAAGAATTACAAAAGGTAATCAGCAAGCCTGATAGGCTATATAAGGTTGAAAAGATTCTGAAGCAACGCAAACGTGGTGGAAAAATTGAATATCTCGTTAAATGGCAAGGATACCCGAAGAGTCAAGCCAGTTGGACCAGTGACGTAGTAGATTTGTCAACATGAGCGAAGAAATCTGGTTAACGTTGCCTTCTAATAGTAGCATGGAAGTATTCCCAAATAATACTTTACAAAATTATACAACGAAATTGTCGGAACCGTTAAATTTACACGAGAATTACGAGGTAGGCCTGGCCCAGATAACCTTCCCTAACAACTTTAGTCAAGACGCATTAGTTATTTCGCCGGAGGGAAGAGAGGAAGATCAACTGCTTTTACAATTTTATAAAATTAACACAAATAAAAGTATTACCGAAGTGCAGAATACCGAACGCGAATTGTTGGCTACGGAAAGTGGAAAAAGATACGACAGTTTGAAACAATTGGTAGATACAGTTAACAAGGAGTTAAAAATATTTAAAGCTGAGTTGGCAGGGGATGATCCTTACAAAGGTAGCGCCGATTTGCCCGCTATACTGTACAATAAAACCTACAAAAGATACACGATCGCTAATGACGTCACTCGTCAATATTACATACGACTCGTTGTAAACTGGAGACTAGCACAGAGATTAGGTTTCAAATCAGAACAATTTCTGTGGAAAGCTAATGTAATTGAACATACGGTGATCACAACAACACCGGTTAAAGAGATTACCAGCAATTCTATACAGACGTTGTATGTGTACAGCAACATTGTAGCTCCACAGTTGGTAGGTGATAGCAGATCGCAGCTGTTACGTATAGTAGACGTGATGAATGATGCTGGTGATCAAACGAACGTAGAGTTTTTTAGAATACATTATCTACCTTTATTACGCACCACTTTTCAATACGTAGAAATAGATATACGTACTGACGATGGAAGCCGAGTACCGTTCGGTTCATACTCGCGCGTGGTAGCTATCTTACATTTTCGTCCGAAACGTAATTATTAAAAAAAGTAGTGCAAACCGTGATTCCTATAAATAGCGCCGTACGATCATTCTAAGCTATAAATGTTTCAACATGAAGTATTGTTGCAAATATTCTAACCATTACGTGGGACAGAGTGGTGGGGGGGAAATCCCCATATTCTATGGGAGAAGAGCACAACATGGTCATGGACTCGGAAATTTCTTTTCTGCTGTGAGTCGCGTAGCCATGCCATTTTTTCGTATGGCAGTTCCCCATATTAAAAAAATTGGAAAATACCTAGGACGAAAAGCTGTGTCTACGGGCGGAAATATTCTCGGCGATTTCCTAGCCGGCCAGGCCGTGAAAGAATCCGCTAAAGACAGAGTTAAAGAAACTTGTCATGACATTTTGACCGATATTCACGATAAAATACAGCAGACTGGAAGTGGGCGTATAAAAAAGAGAAGATCTAAAACGAATGGAGGTGGGCGTATAAAAAAGTGAAAGTCTAAAACTAAGAAAAAGATAAATAAAAGGCGAAAAATTGAAAAAACTATTTTAGACTAGTATAAATAGACCTGAGTACGTCTAAAACGACATAACCCTGAATCGACACAGTCCCATAATGGCATTTTTACATCCACAGAGTTGTGAATGTCTATTGTCACCTTTAGAATTATTCTCGCTCCCGCCTACACAAATCAGTATCGAACAGACAAGATACGCCGAATTCCGACCCATCGCGACACTGTCAGCCAATCAAGTTATCGATTACGTAATTCCAGGATCAGTAGATGAATATGTAAATCTGGCTAATACTCTGGTGTACTTGAAAGTTAAAGTTAAAAAAAATTCAACTACTAACCTAACAAATGATGAGTCTTCACATGTGACGCCAAACAGACTTTTATTAAACACCCTTTTTAGTCAAGTGGACTTGACTATGAATGGAAAACTAACCTCCAGTAGCACAGGTCAATACGGCTATAAAAGTTACATTCAAACTTTATTAAATTACGGTTCCGACGCAAAAAACACGCAACTGACAGCTGCTCTGTGGTTAGACGCCAGCAACAGATCAGCAGCTATCACAGGCAGTCGTGAAGTTGAATTATTGGGTCGACTACATTGTGACATTGCTTTGCAAGACAAACTCGTACTGAATAATGTAGAAATAAAACTGCGTTTTGTTCCAATCAATCCAAAATTTAATTTGTACGTAACGCAAGCAGGTATTGCTGCTGGTGTTACGGCGCCTCTGTTCGAATTTGTGGATATGGCCTTGTTTGTAGAAAAAGTGAAACCTGCATCTAATATCTTGTTAGCGCACGCACGCGCACTGAGTGCTGGTACTGCTAAGTATCATTTTAAAAAGACAGACGTTAAGGTCCACACCATAGTCAACAGTGCCAAATCGGCACAATTCGACAATTTGTTCCAAGGTGTTATTCCGAATAGGATCGTCCTAGGGATGGTGACACATACAGCCTTTAATGGGGATTACAAAGCAGATTCTATGTTCTTCAGACATTTCAACCTGAATTCATTAGCGGTGTCCGTTGATGGACAAATGATTAATGGAAAACCATTTAGCATGGATTTTACCAACAAAAACTGCGTTGAAGCCTACATTTCGATGTTCGGGGGACTCGGAATGTTATTTCACAATTCTGGAAATGGAATTTCCTACGAAGAATGGATGTCTGGACATACTTTATTCTGTTTCGATCTCACTCCAGACCAGTCAACTGATGACAGTTCCCACGTGTCACTCGTTCGTAGCGGTGTTGTGCGTGTTGAATTGAGATTCTCCGAAAATCTGACGGAAAACGTCAACTTGATAATTTATTCAGAAACGGACGCTTTGCTGGAAATTGACGAAATAAGAAATGTTTTAACTGAATTTTGAATAAAATGAATACCTTACAGATTGAAACTAAACTGTCACCAGTGTGCAGAAACTTCATCGGTGTTTACGCTAGCAACCGGCTTCCGAAGAAACCAAGAAGAGGCTGGATGGTGATGAATGTATCTCCAGATTCACACAGTGGACTTCACTGGATCGTCGTTGGATGCGGAGAATATTTCGATCCCTTGGGTTTGCCACCCCTGAATAAAACTGTTATAGATTATTTGAATAAATGTAAAATGAGGTGGTGGTTTAATCATTTCCCTTTACAGAAATTTGGAACTATAGTCTGTGGACATTTTTGTATCTATTATATTACTGAGCGATGTAAAGGTTGTACACCTAAACAAATTGTTAACCGTCTAAGGAAAATTTCTAATCCTGGAAAATATGTGTATAATTACGTGAATAAAATGTGATTTTTTTTCATTCAGTCTATTTATTTCATTGTAGTAAGGGGAGAGACCTATAAATATAGGATGGAGAGGTCTACCTACTATTCCATTCGTTTTACTGGATAGAGAGGTCTATCTACTAATCCATTCTTTTTATTTTTAGAAATGGCTTCTGTATGCGACATCTGTGGGAAGACTTATGTTCACGCAAAAAATTTATATCGTCATAAAAGGAAACACCATCCGGACCAATGTGGGGTTACTTTACCACATCGACGAAAAAAACGCACATTCGATTGCTCTACCTGCAATGTTTCCTTTTCAACCTTAAGAGGTTTACGAGAGCATAACAACTCTACCCATCGTGGATACCACCACCACCACCACCATCATCACCCCCTCCACCTCCGTTCATTCTGGAAGAGAGTGCATTCCAAAACTTTTTCCAGAGATATGTCTACGCACAACAGGAAGATACTAATGACATACGAACTTACTTCGATATGAACAGAACCCATCTTTTAAGACTTTTTGATCATGTGCAACGACGTTACAATCAATTTAAGTTTATGATGTGTCTTCATCTTACTTTGGTTAAAGAAACACCCGTCGAAAAAAAAACTACAAATATCTATTTATGCAGTACACCCATTGCTGTTTTATCTGTTTTAGACTTCAATAATGCTATTCATACTGCTTTAACAAAAATGTTGAATAGCTTCGAATCTTATCAAAAAAATGGATCAGGATGGGTAATAAGTTCCATTGACAAATGCGATATCCATTTTGGTCACTACGTTCCTCTCACTGGTGGTTGCAGTTATCATTTAGATAATTATTTAATTAATAAGCATGCTTTGTTGAACATAGATTGTCGTGACAGTCGTTGTTTTGTATATTCCGTACTGGCTGAATTGCATCGTGTCAGTAGTTCTGACCATCCCTCACGTTACAAGCAATACAAAAAGTTCTTGGGTACATTAAATCTCGATGGAATCAGTTTTCCCACACCACTCTCTGAAATAAATCGTTTTGAAAAACAAAATACCATCGCAGTTAGCGTTTATGGTTATGAGAACAAAACGATTTTCCCCTTACATATTAGCAACCTGGAATCAGATCAGGTTGTTAAATTGTTATTGTTGGATAATAAACATTACTGTTTGATTAGAGATTTTAATCGACTCACCCACAGTAATACAACCAGATACATTTGTCAGTATTGTATTTGCCCTTTGCATACTAAAGAAAAACTACAGGCACACGAACCACTTTGCAAACAAAACAAATTACAAAGACTAGAAATGCCCGAAAAACAAACGATGCAATTCAGTCATCACGATAGGCAATTACCAGCACCCTACGTTGTATATGCAGACTTTGAATGTGTATTACCTAAATTGAGTACTTGTCAACCTGACCCTAATTCTTCATATGTACAAAAATTAGAAACGCATGTACCGTGCGGGTTTGCTTACGTCGTTGTTGATAACTTGGGAAGAGTTCATTCGCATAAAGTGTATAGGGGAGAGGATTGTGTGGAAAAACTTTTTGAATGCCTGTTACTTGTTCAAGCAGAAATTGTGTCCAAACTGTCTATAATCGCTCTTATGATTTACACGACCGATGATGAAAAGAGTTTCAGAGCAGCTACACAATGTTATATTTGCAACACATCATTTGGTCTTTACGATATGCGTGTACGTGACCACGATCATATTTCTGGCTTATACAGAGGAGCAGCGCATCAGCGTTGTAATTTGTTGTATAAATATAAACCAACATTACACATTCTATTCCACAATCTCAGCTCCTACGATTTGCACCTAATCGTATGCGCTTTGTCATATTTTGGTGACCATTCTGTGAAAATTATTCCAAAGAACACGGAACGGTATCTATCATTACAAATAAGAAATTTATTATTTTTGGATTCTTATCAGTTCCTGCCTGCCTCTTTGGACACATTAGTTAAAACTGTAACAGAATTTCCTTTAATGCAAACCATTTTTCCTAATACATACAAGGATCTCACACGTAAAGGACAATATCCATACGAGTATTTTGATTCGTTTTCCAAGTTTGACGAACAACAACTTCCACCAAAAGATTCATTCTATTCTACATTAACAGACAGTGTCATCACGGACGAACAATATACATACGCACAACACGTGTGGAATTTGCTGGACTGTCAAACATTGGGTGATTATCATGATTGCTATTTATTAACTGATGCGGTGCTCCTGGGTGACATTTTTCAGGCTTACCGTGCCATGTGCTTGAAATATTATGGACTAGACCCTGTCCATTACTTTAGTCTTCCAGGTTTGGCGTGGGATGTAGCTTTGAAATTAACCAACAAAAAACTTGAGTTATTAACAGATATCGATATGTACATGATGTTCGAACGTGGGGTACGTGGTGGTGTCTCCACAGTATCGAATCGTTACGCAAAAGCTAACAATCCTTACCTACCAAATTATAACTCTGATGCACCTATGTCATACATAGAGTATTTGGATAAAAATAATCTGTACGGTTTTTGCTTGATGCAAGCCTTACCATATTCAGATTTTCGTTGGTTAACCGCTGTAGAAATAGCTACGCTCGACGTAACAAATATACCTGAAAATGATACTGGATATGTTTTAGAGATAGATTTGGATTATCCTGAATACTTACATGACAAACATTCCGATTATCCCTTAGCACCAGAAAATCTAACAATAACTTACGAAATGTTGTCACCTTACAACAAAGAGCTGCATGCACTATTCAAATTACCAAATTCAACTAAAAAATTAGTTTCACACTTTCTTCCCCGAAAAAATTACGTTTGTCACTACAAAAACTTGCAGTTCTATCTCTCGCATGGTTTGGTGCTTAAGAAAATACACAGAGTCGTGACTTTCAAACAAAAAGCCTGGTTGAAACCGTTTATTGAATTTAATACTGAAAAACGACAGCAGGCTACAACTGAATTTGAATGTGATAATTTTAAACTGGCGAACAACAGTATTTATGGGAAGAGTCTGGAGAACGTACGTAAACATGTCTCGATCAAATTGACAACAACATTAGCTAGAACGAGGAAATTATTAGCCAAACCCTCAGTCACATACTTCAATCCATTAACTGACAAGTTAGGTTTGTTTAGACTACACAGGTTAAAAGTAATATTAAACAAGCCAGTTCACTTAGGATTTGCTGTGTTAGACCTATCTAAATTATCGATGTTCGAATTCCATTACGATTACATCATTCCAAAATATGGTGATAATTGTAAATTATTAACGACCGACACCGATTCGTTCATCTATCACGTATTCACTGATGATTTGTATCGGGACATGGCTGAATCACATAATTTGTTTGACACGAGCAATTATCCAACCAATCATTTTTTATTTTCCAATGAAAATAAAAAAGTTCCTGGAAAAATGAAAGATGAAACTGGATCCATACCCATTTCTAAGTTTGTTGGACTGAAATCAAAAATGTATATGATAGAGTATGATAGTACAATAAAAAAGGTTGGAAAAGGAATAAAGAAATCTGTTTTACGGAATCACGCAACTAGTGATGATTACATACATTGTTTACAGGAACGACAACGGTTTTCCTATTCAATGACAAACATTAGAAGTTACGATCACTTGTTATTTACCATCGAACAAAAAAAAATTTGTTTAACAGCTTACGATGACAAGAGGTGGATCTTACCCTGCGGCATTGTTACAGTTCCTTACGGTCATTACAACACATTATAAATAAAGCCACATCAACCGATAGTGTTGTTATTCAATCACAAGTTGCTTGAACAATGAGGAGCGGTTTGATGTACAGCACAGATTCCATGAATCTGTTCACAACTATGGGACGAGAAAAGACTTTCGTTGATAATTGGTCTATGGATGGTAAACAATCAGCTCACAACATGGCCAGAGCAGGACTTTTCAGTGCAACACGAGATAACAACGACTGTGTTGTTTGTTCCTATTGTGATTGGAAATTTTTTTCTTGGAGTATAACTGATCTGCCTACATTGTATCACAAGACATTGAATCCAAACTGTCCCTTCATAAGATGCTATCCCCTTGGAACGAACGATTTATCCGAACTAGCAAACGTTTTTCCTGAAACAGCGGTCAATGGTAGCGGATGCGGTCGTGGATTAAATTGTAACAATCAGCTTAGTGATCGTTTTTTCAAAGAAGCATTGAAACATTTGTAACATATTGTATCCTGTATGTAAATAAAAATTGATTGTAATTGTATTTACTTCACGTATTTGTCTTTTATTGTTTTTATTTACTGTTTACATAATATTTAGTATCGAAACGTTATTCAATCCAGTTTATCCTTACAAAATTGAAATGGGATAAAAATAACCGATACACGAAAAAAATTTAAAGGATGTGTCAGTGGTGAGATTCGAACTCATGCCCTCATTTGAGGATCAGAACTTGTATCTGATGCCTTAGACCACTCGGCCACTCTGACACAACCTACATATTGTTGAAATCTGAAATATAACAATATATAAAGGAATAGCGTTACTTTTCTTGGTGACCTTGACCTACGACCTCTCGTACATAATAGGAATAACGTTACTTTTTTTGGTGACCTTGACCTTCGACCTCGCGTACGTGACTGGAATATGTAAGTAGGAGCCGGAGCCGGAGCCGTGGCGTACGGTGACATTTTTATAACTACTACCCCAGCAGAAATGGTGTACGGCCGAAATTTGAAAGGCCCTCTAGAGCTGACGGAGAGCTGAGCTGACGGAGAGCTGAGCTAGACCTGACGTTCACCCATCAGTCCTTGAGTATATCTTGGATCTTTTACAACGATTCAAATACTCACGGGAACTCGCACAAGAAAATATTGTGAAGAGTCAACTCAAAAATAAAACCTATTACGACTGTAAGGCAGTTGAACGCAAGTTCAAAGTTGGCGACAAAGTTTTAGTCCTAAAACCAGCTATAACCAATAAGTTAGAAATTTATTGGGATGGACCCTGTGATGTGATAAAACGCTTATCAGATAAAAATTATCTCGTTAAGAAGTCCTTTGGTTCTCAAAAGGAGACCATTTATCACGTTAACTTGTTAAAGCCCTATCTGCCTAGGGAAGGGTCTAGTAACCACTCATTTCATGACGAACGTGAGTTTACTCACCACGACCATGTCTGGACAGGCCAGCCTGGTAATGGCCATCTTAATTCCAAAGAGGCCATGAGTCTTTTTAAAAAGACAGGTGATTTAACAGAATCACAGTAATCTAACTTACTGGAAGGCTTTGACCGTGTAGATGGAATCTTTTCTACTCTGCCAGGTTGTACCGACATTGTCACCCACGATGTGGAATTAATCGATTCGCATGTTAAGCCCTGTAAATATTATAGGCAGGCGAAATTCGAACGTGACTTGATTGTCACTGAGATTGAGAGGATGCTCAGTCTAGGTTTAATTGTTGAAACCGATTCCGCTCATGGTTCACCCATGATCATCGTCCAGAAAGAGGACGCAAGCCCACGTCCTGTAGCCAACTACTGAGAGCTGAACAACAATACGATAACTAAAGATTACCCAATTCCCAATATCGAGGAATGTATTGAACGTGCAGCTAAGTGGAAATATATATCCATTTTTGACTTAAACCGTGGATTTTGGCAAGTGCGCTTGATGCCACAGGCCTCAATGGTTGCTCCCCTCATGATGAACATGGGGATGAAAAACGCTCCATTTTGTTTCCAAAAACTAATGGACAATATCACTCGTGGCATGGAGGAGTTTGTGACTCCCTTTCAAGATGACACCGCAGTTGGCGCCAAAACGTGGCAACAATACCTCGACAACATTTTCAATTTCCTCTCTGCTGTCAAGAAGGCCGGGTTAACGGTTAACGCAAAAAAATCGCAGGTCGCTTGCAGCAGAGCTATTTTCCTTGGACACGAAGTGGGCAAAGGAACTCGCACTCCTTCAGAAGTGAAGGTGTTGGCTGTACAAAAATTTGTACGTCCACAAACTAAGAAAGACGTCCGTTCCTTCCTTGGTTTGGTTGGTTACTACCAATATTACATTCCCCACTATTCAGAAATCTGTGCATGTCTGACAGACTCCTTGAAAAAGGATGCACCCGATCCCGTTTCATGGGATGATTCAAAGCAAAATGCCTTTGAAACTTTGAGAACTGCCTTAGTGACGTTTCCTGTCCTAAGAGCGCCCGACTTCACCCAAACCTTCATCCTCCAATGCGATTGTTCCGACCGTGGCATGGGCTGCGTGTTGTCACAACAGTTTGGTGAAGATGAACACCCCTGTCTTTACGTTTCACGTAAACTAACAGCCCGTGAGCAAAATTACGGGACTACTGAAAAGGAGTGTGCTTGTCTGATCTGGTCTGTTGCTAAGTTACGGCCTTACATTGGCTCAAGCAAATGTCTGGAAAGAACCCCAGATTGCTTAGGTGGAGCCCCTACAAGATTATGACTACACTGTCAGGTACAAGCCAGGCAAGTTTCAATTAAACGCTGACACGTTAAGTAGATATTTTGTTTAAACATTAATTTGTTAAAACTCATCATTTTCAGAAAAAATTGACTGAAAATTATTTTTAACTGCATTTTTAATTTTGTTACATTGTTTGTTGGAAGTATGTCCATAACAGAAAGCAAATTCCAGTTAATTCCCGTTTTGGCCTTCACACCTAAATTTTAAGTGTCTATGTTTTACTCTTTTTGTCACTATCAACGTCTCCCTCTGTGAGAGAATATTAACAAAGATTGTAACGACACTAATTAAATATTCATTAGGAATATTCTACGGGGGTTGCAACTTGTTCCCGGTTGGCTCCTCTTCAAATTTTAAACGAAATGGTTTTCTTTATAAAAAAATGTCAGTCTCACCTCTGAGTGCAAAAGGCTAACTCTGTCATTAAAAGGTTGTTGCGTTTTTATCCATAAAACCTCCCAGCGTTGTATTGTTATGTTTAAGTTATGGGTCTTAACTCAAAATCCTTCAGTGTCTAATTGAACATGTAAACAAGTTGTTTGGTAACCTTAAACCATTCTAGTGGGAGTAGTTTAACAGTAAATAGAGCCGGTCATTTACGGCGCACCCTTAGTATTCGATTTTCCGATCCCTATCGCAGCAGCTAGGTTAACTGAAATGCGGCGGAGGGTTACTATCGCAGTCGTCCCTTATAAAAAAAACGACTAGACTTGAGCAGAGACAGAATCCATACGGGACATATTACCAGAGCAATAGATGGCCTCATTTACTTGTTACAACGAAACAAAACCCTTAACCCTGTACTTTTATTCAAACTAGTGTGTTTCTTGATAAAATGTCTTTTGCCCCATTTTCAAATCCTTGTACGATTTTCCTGCGCCAGCAGCGCGGACAGTGTTTAGTTAATGGTTGCAAAAAATAGTGTTTTTAACTTGTAACTTTTAATGTACTAAAAGATTTTCTAAGCCACAAAAACGTTAGTCCCCCAAAAATACAAAATGGCAAAGTTAATATTTTTGTAAACAGTGTAATAATTTTTATTTGTAAAAGGATCCCCGGGGTAGGAAAAAGTATCCCACAGTCTATCTCATTTTTGGTTTAAAATGAATGAAACCCAGTCTATCTCATTCTAAAAATGAATGAAAGTAACTTGAGATGGATATCTCCACAAAGTGATGCTTAATATGGTTTTATTTTGTATTACTTATTGCATGGCTTGGCAGTCTTGTTTTTTGCTTATCTTGTGTGCACTAACCTTTCTGTTTTTAGCTTTTATTCGGAGTTCGATGAAACCCTGAATAAAATCCTCAGTATGGGGGCGTGTAAGGTCGGCTTGCCGAAAAAACGATTGGAGAGGATATAAATGACCTCCAAAGATCAAAAAACTCGTGGAACAATTTTTTTTCTTGAGCGCTTCAAAACACCTAAAAGACATCGATCTTTAACCCTCAGCCAAATCTTTAATAGCGGACAGAAACGGCCCATCTTGCAACCATTTAATAGCCCAACCCATTTCCTAAGTCTTCAGGAAGCCCGATCTCAAGAATTCCATCCTGAACTTTCATTATCGCCATTTGAAAACTACTTCAAAAACACCGCAGCGCTCATTCATCATGGCCGCCATTATTGTAAATTCGTACTTTGTATTCTCGATTTTCATTACTTTTATTTTAGGGCAAAAAGCCCAAAGACATTAGCTTAGTGTTTATTTGGAGGGGGTTCCTCTACGAAGGTGCTTAACCTCATATTTAATTGTACAGACAACTTTGTAAGTGTGATATTTTTTATTATGTTGAACAGCTGCAACTTTTATGAAAAATTTCCAACACGATCGTTACCTGTCTTTTAACTTTAAAGTTATTAATCCGAATTAACTTAAATGCGTTATAGCATTCACTAAGCTAGTTTATTTATCCTCTTTATACTTAATTAATAATCTTTTGCCCCCAGAACGCTACCATTAGTCCGAACTAATTCGACATCGGCAATCACTGGCCACAAATTTTTGTGTATATATTTTTGTCTTAAATCTCTACCAAAACCCGACTGGACCCATCCGAATGTTACTTCTAGCTTATCCTACTATTAAAACCAAAAGATACTTAAAAAGATCTGTTCCCAAAGCAATCAGAAAGTCAAACTGTGCTTAAAACTTCGAATCCCCTCCCCCCCCCCCCCCAGCCAAAACTAGTTGTGGTGCAGTTTTCACTGCAGTTTTCAGTTAAAGCTTATTTAATCTAATAGTAATGCTTTATGCATTACCCAAACCCAAGTACTAAGCTACAACTACAGCCAATTCACGATGTGCATTTGTAAATATTCAATCAATAATCAATTTCCCAATGCAAAGGCCTTTCCCAAAGTTGAAGAGTTGAAAACTCAATTGGGCCTATCTTTAGTCATTCCCTACTCCTTCAAACGGCTCTGCTCCAAGCCCCTTTCCCCAACCGACTTCTCCTCCCACTTTCCATTGTTCTCCTGGTCCTTAGCCAATCAGACCCCCGCAGCTCTCCTCGGCGTCCGCGCCTTGGTCCAGAAAATCCGCTGCTCCAGCATAAAAAGCCCCCATACCCCTCCCTCATCAGCATAGCTGACAGATCTCTCAAGCTAGAATGGTCATGCCGGTCGGGAGTGGATATGTCACGTCCGTGGTTGCCATGCCGGGCAAAATGTTAGTGGTTGTAAGTAACTCGTTTGACTTCAGAAGTTTATCTTTAGGACCCCCTAATTCTAAATTTATAGTCTAAATTAAATTAAACCTCTAGCTTAGAGTCTTTATGGTTGGTAAGACTTATCGGCATTGCTGGTCTTAACCTCCATAATGTTAGAGTAGGCGTCTCTTCCTAAAAAGCCAGTTTCATTCTTTGTTCATTTCTTAAATGTAAACAAAGGGACGGTTTGATCCTCGCGAGGAAAAATAACTGTGGGACGACTTGAAAACTACAGTTGTCAAATATAGTTGAAACTTAGCGGACACGGTTCAGCTTGCTGGGTATTCCAGGATTGGAACCCAAGATAAAAATGCTTTTTCTAATCTAAATTAAGAGTGTTTAATAACAAACATCGTTGTTCTTGATTATTGTGAATTTCAATTGTAAATTCTGGTAAATTTGTTTTTGCAAACTTGTGAAAGCTTGAACTAGTGAACTCTAATGTAAAAGTGTTTATTTTTCATTTTCTGATGTTTTAAAATAAAAACCAAGAGTTTTTAAACCTCAGGTTCGTTCCCTAGTAGATTAATTGTTTTTAAGTGTAAACTATTATGTAGCCCTTTTAGCTTTTATACTTCGTTTAAACAGTTAAATACCGTTTGTGGCAGTATAATTACCGGTAGCATTAATGTTAGGTCTAGAATAGGACTCCGACGCTCCATCCCCCAAGTCGGGACTGTAGCCCATGCTGTGTTATTGAACGTGAAAAGTCGTAACAACCACAAAACTTGAAACTAAGAGGTACTCGTCAACCAATGATGTCGGGGGTGCTGCAAGCACCTCAGCCGTCTTAGCATCCGCCGCTACAAACTCTTGCAAATTAAATCGGACTCAGAAGTCAAACTGTCGTTTAAAACAACTTTCTTTTGAGTTTAATAAAACATGACAATTTATCTTACAACAATTCGTAACTAGTTGGCTACATGAAAAGAACTTAACTTTACAGAAAGCGCACTTGATTTACATTAAATCGGCAGGTTGAACAAAATTTAAGGTCACAACAAAATTTGGACTACAAAAGTCTGTTTAAGTTAACACAACTCTCTGAGTTACATAATGACCCTTGCACTAACGTCAGTCAATCTATCACACTGAATCAAGATTAGTATTATATGGAAACAACCATTTGAGTGCTCTGCCTCAAAGATAATACACGCGAGATCTAGGTGATCTTTGGATTATTTAATGAACACTGAGTTCATGTAAATAAGAAAAAAAAAAGCTGGTTTTTAGGAAGGGGACCTTAAACCCTTAAATTATTGGAGTCCTAGACCAGAAATGCATATGGTTTTTGACTACCCATAAGTTCAAATGCTAGATATTAAGTTTAAAGTTAAGACTAATAATTTAGAAATAAAGTTCTAAAATACAAATTCAACTTTAAACTAGTTACTATCTAAGAACTACTACCTTGCCCGGCATGGCAACACTTGGACTGGAAAGACATCTCTGCTCCGTCCGTCGTAGCCTTTGAGATCTTGAGCTATGCTGGCAATGGGACTGCAGGGCCGGTAGTATATATGGGGGAGGGAGGGGGCGGACGTCCGCGACGACTGCACGTTTTGGCGGCAAGAGAGGCAGGCAGGCTTGGAGGAGGGAATTCTGTGTTAGTTCCAAAACGAGCTGTACCACGTGAGGGCTTTAAAGGGAAGTGTAACGATCTGAATTGGCCTTCAAAAGGGAGAGACTAGGTTTTTTCGCTGATTGGCTGGAGCTTAGGAGCTTTGAGTGGCTGGATTCAGGACCGTTGGAGCCGTTGAGGGTTTAGAGTTCTGGAAGGGTTTGGTGAAATTATGGAAACGCAACAGTCCAAACTACGATGTTACGCATCACAACTATTGAAGGAAAGGGGGAGGGGGAACTTTGTTGCCCAAAATTAAATAAACTGTTTTCAATAGAAGGAAAAGGCATTTACTGTACAATCGGATGAGGTTACTATGGTTGGAGCCCTGAAATAAAATACAAGATAAACACTGAATGTCCGGTAAAAATAAAAATAGTTGTGTTTGCCATTTTTGAACAAGGTAGAGTCCATGAAAATAATTTACGTTAAATATTGCTTTTATAAAAGCCTAGGCAAGAGATTAATATAAACCAGCTTAGGTTTGAATGCTAGAACGCATTAAATTAAAGTATTATTGCAGCCGCACATAATAACAAGAGTGCAGTCGAAGTTTTCATGGTTGCTAAAATTGTCGCCTTAGTAATATAAAAGCGTCGAGTACGGGTCCTCATACATGTATGTCGTTGAGTGCCGATTGGCAGCCGCTCCTACAACAACACTAAGCTAGTAGTCTTTATGCCTGGAAATACATTCAAATACAAATAAATATTTACAAGTTTTGGTGGAAAACGGCGACGTGAATTGCGTGCGGCGGCGCTCACTTTGAGCACTTTTTTTAAATGGCTGTAGAGAACAAAGTATGGTGAATTTTGCAGTTCTGTTTTCGCAGAATGGAAGATAAAGTTGTTTTCACAGAATGGAAGATAAAGTTCAGGGTTATAATATGTTGAAAACTAGAGTCGATTCTGTCCATTTTCCGTGGAGATACAAATTTTGAAGTTGTGGTCTTGCGAATAGGCCTAACGCTTATGAGCGCTAAGAAAAAAAAATAGAGACCCCGATTTTTTGATTTTTGGTGCCGGTTCTCCTAACCAATCTTCAGGATTTTTAGGCCTTATACCTTTACAACGGCGGCGGTTCATAATGAAGAGAGGTCGGAAGAAGATAAAGACCCGTAGAAAGGTGTAAGAGAAGCCGGGCCGGCTGGATACAGTCAGAGTTGAGCAGCGTATGGCGCGGTCCGCTCGACAATGATGTCGTTGTTGCTACCTGGAAGTGCGACCCGGTCAACAATCATGTGGTCGTTGTTACCTGCAGGCGCGATGCCATGGTAGGTCGGATGGGCCTTAGTGAGCCGGACGCAGAGGCCAGCGACCGTCAGGCCAGGAAGGAAGGCAAAATGAAGTGGTCATCTGCGGAACAGTGCACAGACGAGATCACATGTTGAGTAGTAACCAACAGTTGTGGCGAGGGGATCACATCGAGAAGTAGCAGGGATCAAGGAGAGGCCCATGGGCCAATAAGTCATAAGTCCTTGAGTGCCCAAGTTATGGATGTGATGAGGCCTAACACCCAAAGCATAGGGTGGTCTTTGCAAACAAAGGTTGAGATCCTTGAGAGAGGAACCAATGGTCCAATAGGTACAGAATCCGATAGATGAGGATCGAGGAATTCCTGACCTGGAGGATAGTGATCCAGGAGCAGAACACGAACAAACGGTACCGTGCCCGGGCTTGGACCGTGGCCCGAATACTAAACTTCGGTTCTCTGTGTAGAAGATGTACTAGCGCTCGAGTGTCTATAGTTGTAAATGGAAACAGGAAGCATCACGGCGCAGACCAGGTTATGAAATGAGGAGGCTGGAGACCTAAAGCACAATCTAAGGCCTGGAAGGGAAGAGGTCATGGTCCTGGAGGACAGGGAACCGAAGACGGAGTGAACAGCAGGGTTTGTAGCGTAGGCTGGAGTGTTCAAGGCAAGGGCTCCGCTGCAGCAAAGGAATCGACGGAAAGGAGAACGACGTGATTGTGTGTTACGCTAGAATGGTCGAGAGAACTAAGACCCAAAGGACAAGGAAGCGAAGGTGAAACGAAGAGAAGGGGCACCGGGCTCGGTCGTGAGCCTGGGCCCGAAACTCGTGCCGTGGTTGTCTCATAAAGAAGAAGATGGCTTGGTGTTCGGGTATTAGAAGAGAATGGTAGTCTCAGACAACGTAGGGTAGAGAATGCATTCCAGAAGATAGATGAACCGAGCCCTGTGTTCCACCAAAAGGATCCGGGCCCAGGAGTTGGGGCCCGATTGCAGACCCTCAGGCGCCGGACGTATAGGAGATCATCTGTAGGAGGGACAGCAACCGAGAGGAATGGCAGTGTTTGCGAGAGGGTAGGGGAATAGTAGATCGTAGTCCAGGGCCCCGGACCCGGAAATGGTCTAGTTAGTCTAGTCCTAAGCACCAGGTGCCCGGGTGCACAAGCCCATAGGTGTAAGAGAAATAATATTCGATGAGGCAATTTTTTTGGCAGTAAGGCAGGCGGACAGCACGATGCGGTCACTAAAAGGTTCCGGGCTGGGTGTTGGGGCCTGGTTGGCGACCCTGCAGTTAAGCAGAAGCGGCGTCGAAAATTCGGGCCACAGGGGAGGGCCCGGATCAAGAACCCAAAAACGATCCTCTTCGAGAAGCGGCGCATGTACAGCCAAGGTAAACAGCATCTGCAAGAAGCAAAGTGGACAGTGGTACACGGTCCAAAAAAGGGCTCCGGACCGGGCATTGGGGCCCAGGCCGAGCCTCGGCTCCAAAGCACTTAATGCAACCACCCGTGTACCGGGCCAATAGAAGTGTTGTCGGAAGAAAGGGACTCGTGATGTTGCCAGGCAGGTGACTTAGGAAAGTAACGAGAAGCAAAACTTCATTGGCCATGGACAGGCAGCGTACACCCAGGAACCAACGAAAAAATATTCAGCAGCTTGAAGAAGAAAACGGACCTGGCAGGAACAAGTGTCGGGCCGAGCCCCCGACCCCCTCTGCTGGGTCCTTCCTTCCTTTCTGCAGATGGGGCCACTTTTTGAGGGCCCCTCCGAATTTTTTTTGCGTTTTTTTTTTTTTATAAAAGTGTTGCTCTTTGTTGAAGCATTTTCCGGCGTGTAATTTTCTCGTTGCGTCCTCCTTCTTATTTGAATATTTTTGCAGATTGTTGTGTTTTTAAATGGTGGTGTTTGTCACCATGTGCTTATTTTAAAAATGGGCAAAATTTCTCTTTAACCAAAAATCAATATCTTCATGTTTATAATAAAAGTTGGAACAATTTTCCATAACGAGAAAACAAAAGAAATGGTTGTTAAAAAAAAATGGAGGAATAAATTAGCGTTTGCTTTGTCACAACCTCAGAAGACCAAAGACCTGGTGATATACTTTCACTTTTACTGCATAGCGGAAATATTTTGTCAATGACCTTAAAAGACCAGTGACCTAGTATATTTTCACTTTTTACTGAATTAGACTGACAGCCAGGAATTGAGGTCAAAAACCAAACTTTGAGATTCCGGGAAAAGTCCATATTTAGGAGATTGCTATATTCAAAAAACGGGGCCAATTCTGCATTTTTTTTTGGGGGGGGGGGGGGAAGAAGTATGACAAAACGTTTATGGGAGACACAACATCGGAAAAAAGTTTGGTAAAATGTGGATTTACTTATCAAAACAAAATTTGCACGGGACAGATTATTCAATGCCTTATGGTTGAGTTCTCTCTCCTTGGGGCGTGCAGTGCACCCTGTAACTATCGGCGAAGAAGGCTAACCCGATTTTGCACATCACTAAAAATTCACGGAATTGATGGTCCAAAATTATGCTATTCACTCGCGTTACCTAACTTACTCTAACTAATCTAAACTAACTGACAAAAGCACACGAGATGCAATCGTTTGTACAATTCAGGTTTTTCATTTTACACAACTTACCCGCGCAAGGACCAAACTCTGTATTGGCATGTAGCGTCAACCTTGAACGAAAGCCCCGAGGCGTGCCAGGAAACACTAACCGATATTTACGTAGGTCTAGAGAGATGGGTCTGTTATTGCAAGGTAGGTAATTTTTGCCTATTTTTACAAAACAACAAGCCTTTAAATATTAACTGAACTTAAAGTGACATTAAAAATAAATTCATGACATTTAGGCATGAACTTATTTTTAGTCATACATTTAGACATGTATGACATTTAGGCTTTCCCTTCTATACGTGTGTGTGTTTTATACTTGTCTTTCTACAGGTTAGGGGTAAAGACTGGGGGAGTGGGGGAGTGGGAGGATCGTGAGTGTGTGATGGAGCCTACAGCAAATTTTTATGAGAGACGCATCATCAAAATTATAGGCCAGGAAAAAGTTTAGTTTATCCACATTGTCACTTATACATCTCAGTGCTAACAACCACTGCTCCCTGCCTCTGACTCCTTGAAAGGTACACAGCATACTCCTGGAGCGTTCAGCACAAAACCGATAATAGGGCTGCTGCAATGAAGCCATGTATGTAGTTCACTCCTATTTGCAACATCATTATAATCAAGTAAACTCTTTGTACACCATCAAAAGAGTATTTACTTAAATGTGGGATGAATCGGTCATCATCCTCACAAGCCACGAGGCTTTTTATTTATTTTTACTTATTTTGAAAATGCTACAAAAACACTCAAAATTTTTCTTTAACCAGAAACAACATACTTATGGACATTGTTAAGAAATAAAGTTGAATAATTTTTCTTTAACGTATAGGCCTACACGCACATTTCACAATTATTCTGATCAGTTTGACCTTTTTTTTGTTTGTATTTTTCGTAACCAACGACGTAACTACGTAACAGCCTACGTAACAGCCTACGTAACTTACTTTCCAATTTTTGCCGTTATTTAGGGTGAAATTAAACTTCTAGATGATTGATATTGACTAAAAAATTGTCAGATGCATGACCAAGTCGGGTTTTTTGGTGCATTTTGGCAATTTTTTTATCACAATCTGCCAGTGAATACTGTTTTAAAAATCAAAACTACACGCAAGGAAATTCAGCCATCGTTTTGCAGACCAATGACCCTAAGCTTCATAGAACAACAACAACGAGGTCAAAATGAAGCCTTGCATACTTCTTAACTTCGCATTGGAAGACTTTCACTTCTACTAACGTAAACAAAACTCTAACGTAAATAAAACAAATTCATACTTTAAACTTTTGTTTAAAAAGTCGGAATTTCGTCAAAAATAGGATATCTATCACCCTGCAGATTTTTTAAACTATAGATTTTAAACCTTGTAATAATTCTAAAAACTTTAAAGAGTTTTCTATGTAAAAATAAATGTTTACCTGCTCTGTTGACTTGATGCTTCACCGGCAAAATTAGTTTGGCAAATACTCGATAAGTGTGACAAACTCGACTTTAAAGGGATTATTTAGGTAAGAAAAATTCTAGCCCCCGGGACCTGTTTGAAAAATGAGACCGGGAGGTGTATGGGAACTTCCTAGCGGCCATTTTGGATTGTGAAATTTAAACTAGATTTCCTTGGTAATGAGGTCAGCAAAATGGGTAGGCCTATATAAACTGAGATTTTCTGGGTTTCAAATCAGTACTCTCCTGGATTTCCAGGAGAATACTCGGTCTCCCTAGCTTGGATATATTACGTATTCTTTGACAGGAGATAAAATTAGGTTGTTTTTTTCTAACAAGTGTCTCCCTAGCTCTGATAAATTAGTTATGCTTTGACAGGAGACAAAATTAGGTTTTTTTTACTAACAAGTGTCTCCCTAGCTCAGATATATTAGTTATTCTTTGACAGGAGACGAAATTAGGTTTTTTTTTACTAACAAACATGAGCAATCTTGGAAGCTAACTAAGTACTTTACAGGAATTAGAGTTGCTTATCAAACAGTAAGTATCTATTTTACAATCTTAATCATTAAAAACTTACGGTCGGTTTGTCGGTTGATATGTACGTCTTCTCCTCCGGAAGTAGAAAGGCTAGAAATGTGAGAAAGGTCTCGAAAGACAGGAAATTACTCCGGATATCGTTTAGGCGTATTTTCGTAGTTCTAAGTAAAAGTTTTCTTCTCGAAAAATGCGAAAAACCCCTTTTGGACCATTGTTGAAACGAATTTTTCGAATTTGATTGTTAGCTTCGGAATGTAAAATGTTCCTGCTGAGAGGGCGGTCCATAATTGTTGCGCCATGTAAGCGTCGCGTGGGCCAGTAGTGTTGTCAGCGGGAGAACGGCTGGCAGCCCGAATAGTTGTCATTGAAGAATGAGGCTCACTGTTGGAGTTGCATTTTGGATATTTCAAATTCAAACTGCCAATTTGGCCATAAATTTAAAAGAAATTAAGTAATGATACGAAAAGATTAACTGCTAAATTAGGCCTACTTACCAAACTATATTGCTAACAGAACAGGGTGTCAGAAATACTTCTATGTTTGTATTTGTAAAACTCGACATTCGATCAGTATCGAATACTGCTGAGTCGATCAGTATGCGACTCAGCAGTCTAGCATTATTGTGGTATAAAAACGCATAACTTCTGGGTATGATTTCGTGCAGCGTGTACGCCTGACTTGCTTTAAAATAAGTGAAGCAAGAAAACCCTTGTAAAGTGTAGCACTAGCACAAATTACAAATGATGTGTGGTTCTTGGTGGTTACATTAATTCAGTCACGTTTCTGAGGATATGTTTGCGCTGATTGAGTGAGCAAAGCGAACGAAATCAGCGTTTGTCATCAGAAACAGCACTTTTTCCTAAATATAGTAGGCTAAATATTTGTTCATTATTTAAAATAAATCTGGTGAATCTTATTAAATGTGTCGAATGAGTATAAACAAAGAGAAAAGAAAGAGTAGACGCAGTTAACGTCTATTTATGAACTGAAACCATATGAAAAACGCGTACTACACTGATCATTTGACTATTTGTTTTTGGTGTGGAACTGTCCGTCTGCACATAAGTGTTGCAACAAGAAATATCCTCGAGCGAAGCGAGACGCGGCCGAATGAGCGAGCGACTCGGCTAGTTTATTATTAATTTTTTTATTGTAATTTTAGTATTTTCAAAAGTAGATCTAATGTTTAAACATAATATTGCTTCAATAATGCTTATTATTAGGGTCTAGTTGAAAGTTTCTAAATTGGTTGGTTGGTCTAAGTGAACAGAAGCATGGGGGGGGGACCACATGATGGTGGGAATGGTAACAGAGGCAGAGGTGTAATTGTTCAGCTTTACACGGTTTTCTTCTTTTTAAATTTCCTAAAAACCAATAAAATATGATGCAAGACATAAATAAATTAATCTGGCGAGTTCCTTTCCGCGGTTTACAGTTGGACAATTTCTCATCCTTGCAGAGGGTGAACGGGGGGCGGATTCAGACCACATAATGATGGGGTGCATAGGGGGCGGAGGTAACAGAGGGTAATCGGGGGTGGGGGGGATTGTAGCTTTAGTATTTTCAAAGTTACTAATTTTCCAAGATGGATAGGATATAAGAAAATGGATTATCAGTACAAAAAGCAAAAATTATGATTGTGTAGCAATTTAACATATAACTAGATTAAAAATAGCACAGCCAAAACTGTTGGAAATAGAAAGTGCATTATCACTAAGTTTAGACTTGCCAAGGGCCACAAAGTTGAAAATAGTTTTATTTAGTTTCACATTTAAGGAATTTTAATAGCAACTCTTTGTATGATTTTCTTTGCATTTACGAATTCAGCAGTATTAAAAAACAATAGTCTTTGTCTTTCTTATGAGACCACAGTACCGGGAGAAAGAGAACGCAAAAAAAATTGGATTCCAAGGCTGTATTCTGAATGCTGACTAAAACTCGAACTTGACTTGAAATGACGTCACACCTATTTAGTGCCATTCACCACCCGATTTCTTCCAAATGTATCCAAAAGAAGTTCTGGTAGTGAATGGCACTAAATATGTGTGACGTCATTTCAAGTCAAGTTCGAGTTTTAGTCAGCATTCAGAATACGGGCTCAAGACACAGCATCATTCAGTTCTATCGGGTGTCAAGGTAGGAACAAACGCCCTTGTTTGTCTGTTTGGCTTGTTTTGTATGACCCGTCATACCAGTATGTTGGCTTTAGTCTAAGGCGTTTTGAGACTTTTGCCTAAAAATTTACCCAAGTATCTCATGTCTACAGAAAGACAGTTGTGAAATACTGCAGTTTTCGTATTTTGCAGAGAATCGAAAAAAAGAGTTTTGAAGTGATTCCCGTTATTTGAAGTTTAGTGTTAGCGTTTTGGGGGGGATGGGGGAAGGGGTGGTTTGTAAGTTTACATGTTAAAAGTAATGGTGAACATGTAACGTCAGTTGCTTTTGATTCGAATTTCAAACATGTAAGCAAGTTTTTTCTAGAGATGGGGAGGGGAAGATGTTTGTAATTTTACATGTTATGTTTAAAGTAATGGTCAACATGTAAACAGGCATGAGAAATTTCAGCAATTAGCTGATTTCAGCTTTTTTTTGTGCCGAGTAACATTTTCAGTTAGTTTCTGGTTTCTTATTTTTTTGATACTTCTGACTTAATTTGGACGTATGACAGGTTTTCCATTAAAACTTAGGTGAATCTTAAAAGCAACCTTAATACGAGCCTTAAGTATTCAGTTTATTTTCAGAAAAATCCATCGTATTTTCTTTTTTTTTTGGTCATAATACTTTTTCAGCTTTTTTTGTTCAGGGCCACTCTCATGCCTGTGTAAAGTCAGTTGGTTTGGCTCGAATTGTAAGCCAGAATAAGCTGTATGGATTTATTCAACCTAACACCAAATTTAGATAAGCCACTGTTTTTTTGTGATCACTTATAATTTTTCTTTGTTGCATTTCTGATAAAATTTCAATCATCTTGTTTCTATGTCCATCGTGGCCTGCTAGAGTGGATTTACACAAAAGCCCGAGTCTCTTTATCAGATCATTAGGATTTTCGTAATATTTATAATCCACTCTGCTACCTGCTTTTTTAACCATGCCAGTCTCTTGTTTCATGAGGATCTCCCAAATATAAGTCCTGTACTTAGCGCTCCGATTAGATTTTGGTTTATGTGTAGTAGGGTAATTGTTGTGATATATAGCGTTAGTATTTTTTAACATGGCCGCGTAAGCTGCTTTAACTTCCGGTGGAATGGAAGTTTCTTTTAAATCTTTGAATATTATCAAATTCCACAACCCGCGCTTTCCTACGTATTGTTGGTTTTAGACAACTACGTCATTTTCAAATATTTAACTATTTTATTACCGAATGTCAGCTCACCTTTTTTCTTATCATACTGTAGCCCGAATACTGGGTCAGTGTCTTTGGGATTTTCGAAAAATTTTACCAAGAAATATTTAGCAGTGTCTCCAATATTTTGACCAGGTAACAAACAATCGAGGGACCTTAGCGTGGTGATGTTAGGAAGCTCAGGCGGAGTTGAAATGCGTCTTGCTTGCACAGCGGAATATGTAGGGGTGATTTTAGGGCCGGTGCTCGTAGTCGCGTATTCAGTTTTGGAGTGGGGTGGAATTCGCATTATAGGAGTTACAGCCTATAGAACTTGAATATTGGTGGAGGCTGTAATAGAGAAAGGCTGGTAATGTTTTCTGACTAGGAGCAGGGGATGGTGATAGAGCCACTAATTCGTAGTAATCTCCGTCACTATATTCTTGGTCACTTTCTTCTTCTTTGTAAAATTTAATCGGCATAGTTTACGTGGCTAGAGTGTTTTTAATAGGCATAGTTTGCGTGGTTGCACCCAAAACCGGCCTCGGTTTCTGGGTGCTTACTACAGGTTTAACAAATTCTTGTAGCGCTTCTTATTGCTCTCTCTCTCCCAAACGCCGATTTAATCATTTTTTAGTTAAACGTCTTTTGAGTTTTGCGATTTCTCGTTTTGTCTCCATTCTTTTGTTTACTAGGAAAAGATGAACGTTTATATCTTCCCTCGTTTAACGATTTGTTAATCGCTAAAAATCTGTAAGGCTTTTTCCAACAATTTTGACACAACGTTTTAAACTCTGAAAATTCAATGTCAGGGCAAACATGATTTTCGTAAACGTGTTTCAAATTTAATTAAACGGGACGGAAAGCCAACGGGCTCGAAATTGGTTAACGAAAGAAGGATGCAAACCTATTTAGGTTGCCCCTTGGACTTATAATATGTCAGACTGCCTGAGCGGGGAATCGAACCCACAACCTCTGAAATCAAAGGCCAAGGTCCTACCGCTAAGCCAGATTGACACGGTCAAAAGGAAACGTCCATAGGCAGCATATACCACGCACACATATACATGTAAGCATACACTTTTCCAATCGCCACTGGAGGGGTGCTTGATTGCGCGCCACACACCAGTGAAGCTGAAAGGAACACACAAGAAGCGTGAAATGATGGATTAAACGGGACGGAAAGCCAATGGGCTCGAAATTGGTTAACGAAATACGGATGCAAACCTATTTACGTTGCCTTTTAGACTTATAAAATAGGTTTGCATTCGTATTTCGTTAACCAATTTCGAGCTCATTGGCTTTCCGTCCCGTTTAACCCATTATTTCACGCTTCTTGTGTGTTCCTTTCGGCTTCACTGGTGTGTGGCGCGCAATCAAGCACCCCTCCAGTGGCGATTGGAAAAGTGCATGCTTACATGTATATGAATGCGTGTTAAATGCTGCCTATGGACGTTTCCTTTTGGCCGTGTCAATCTGGCTTAGCAGTAGGACCTTGGCCTTTGATTTCAGAGGTCGTGGGTTCGATTCCCTGCTCAGGCAGTCTGACATATAAGTCCAAAAGGCAACGTAAATAGGTTTGCATGCGTATTTCGTTAACCAATTTCGAGCCTATTAGCTTTCCGTCCCGTTTAATCCATTATTTCATGCTTCTTGTGTGTTCCTTTCGGTTTCACTGGTGTGTGGCGTGCAATCAAGCACCCCTCCAGTAGCGATTGGAAAAGTGTGTGCTTACATGTATATGTGTGCGTGTTATATGCTGCCTATGGACGTTTCCTTTTGGCCGTGTCAATCTGGCTTAGCGGTAGGACCTTGGCCTTTGATTTCAGAGGTCATGGGTTCGATTCCCCGCTCAGGCAGTCTGACATATAAGTCCAAAAGGCAACGTAAATAGGTTTGCATCCGTATTTCGTTAACCAATTTCGAGCCCATTGGCTTTCCGTCCCGTTTAATCCACTATTTCACGCTTCTTGTGTGTTCCTTTCGGCTTCACTGGTGTGTGGCGCGCAATCAAGCACCCCTCCAGTAGCGATTGGAAAAGTGTATGCTTACATGTATATGTGTGCGTGTTAAATGCTGCCTATGGACGTTTCCTTTTGGCCGTGTCAATCTGGATTAGCGGTAGGACCTTGGTTCGATTCCCCGCTCAGGCAGTCTGACATATAAGTCCAAAAGGCAACGTAAATAGATTTGCATCTGTATTTCGTAAACCAATTTCGAGCCCATTGGCTTTCCGTCCCGTTTAATCAACTATTTCGGCTTCACTGGTGTGTTCTTTTCGGGTTCACTGGTGTGTGGCACGCAATCAAGCACCCCTCCAGTGGCGATTGGAAAAGTGTACGCTTACATGTATCTGTGTGCGTGTTAAATGCTGCCTATGGACGTTTCCTTTTGGCCGTGTCAATCTGGATTAGCGGTAGGACCTTGGCCTTTGATTTCAGAGATCGTGGGTTCGATTCCCTGCTAAGGCAGTCTGACATATAAGTCCAAAAGG
The DNA here is from genome assembly GCA_023313725.1 of Lithobius niger. Taxonomy (NCBI): domain Eukaryota; kingdom Metazoa; phylum Arthropoda; class Chilopoda; order Lithobiomorpha; family Lithobiidae; genus Lithobius; species Lithobius niger. The sequence continues at coordinate 28,773 of JAHWFP010088954.1, forward strand.
CAACGTAAATAGGTTTGCATCAGTATTTCGTTAACCAATTTCGAGCCCATTGGCTTTCCGTCCCGTTTTATCCATTATTTCACGCTTCTTGTGTTCCTTTCGGCTTCACTGGTGTGTGGCGCGCAATCAAGCACCCCTCCAGTGGCGATTGGAAAAGTGTACGCTTACATGTATATGGGTTAAATGCTGCCTATGGACGTTTCCTTTTGGCCGTGTCAATCTGGATTAGCGGTAGGACCTTGGCCTTTGATTTCAGAGGTCGCGGATTCGATTCCCCGCTCAGGCAGTCTGACATATAAGTCCAAAAGGCAACGTAAATAGGTTTGCATCCGTATTTCGTTAACCAATTTCGAGCCCATTGGCTTTCCGTCCCGTTTAATCCACTATTCAACGCTTCTTGTGTGTTCCTTTCGGCTTCACTGGTGTGTGGCGCGCAATCAAGCACCCCTCCAGTGGCGATTGGAAAAGTGTATGCTTATATGTATATGAGTGCGTGTTAAATGCTGCCTATGGACGTTTCCTTTTGGCCGTGTCAATCTGGCTTAGCGGTAGGACCTTGGCCTTTGATTTCAGAGGTCGTGGGTTCGATTCCTCGCTCAGGCAGTCTGACATATAAGTCCAAAAGGCAATGTAAATAGATTTGCATCCGTATTTCGTTAACCAATTTCGAGCCCTTTGGCTCTCCGTCCCGTTTTATCCATTATTTCACACTTCTTGTGTGTTCCTTTCGGCGTCACTGGTGTGTGCCGCGCAATCAAGCACCCCTCCAGTGGCGATTGGAAAAGTGTATGCTTACATGTATATGTGTGCGTGTTAAATGCTGCCTATGGACGTTTCCTTTTAGCCGTGTTAATCTGGATTAGCGGTAGGACCTTGGCCTTTGATTTCAGAGGTCGTGGGTTCGATTCCCGCTCAGGCAGTTTGACATATAAGTCCAAAAGGCAACGTAAATAAGTTTGCATCCGTATTTCGTTAACCAATTTCGAGCCCATTGGCTTTCCATCCTGTTTAATCCATTATTTCACGCTTCTTGTGTGTTTCTTTCGGTTTCACCTGGTGTGTGGCGCACAATCAAGCACCCCTCCAGTGGCGATTGGAAAAGTGTATGCTTACATGTATATGTGTGCGTGTTAAATGCTGCCTATGGACGTTTCCTTTTAGCCGTGTCAATCTGGATTAGCGGTAGGACCTTGGCCTTTGAATTCAGAGGTCGTGGGTTCGATTCCCCGCTCAGGCAGTGTGACATATAAGTTCAAAAGGCAACGTAAATAGGTAGCATTTAACACGCACACATATACAT